>JADNYV010000396.1:0-31919 GCA_015501055.1 Mucidula mucida
TTGTTCTGGATGGACTGGGACAACTATCGCAAAAGCGGTGAAAAGCTGAGATCACAACAGCCTTCATTTGCTGCTGCACCTTACATCGAGGAATTCTGTGATGTATTTAGCAAGGCGGACTTTGACAAGGTACCGGAGCAAAGACCCTGGAATCACGCAATAGAACTCACGCCTGGTGCCAAACCGGTTGACTGCAAGGTCTATCCCCTTAGCCCATCCGAGCAGAAGGCGTTAGATGAGTTCTTGGAGGAAAACATACGCACGGAACACATACGGCCATCAATTTCACCTATGGTGTCACCCTTCTTCTTTGTCAAAAAGAAGGACGGAAGCCTTCGGCCAGTACAGGATTATCGGAAGTTGAACAACATGACAATCAAGAACCAATACCCCTTGCCGTTGATCCAGGAGCTCATTGACAAGTTGAAGGGAGCGAAGTGATTTACAAAGATGGACGTCCAATAGGGTTACAATAACATTTGGATCAAAGATGGTGATGAGTGGAAAGCGGTGTTTAGAACAAACCGGGGGCTGTTCGAGCCATTGGTAATGTTCTTCGGACTCACAAACTCGCCGGCAACGTTCCAATCGTTCATGAATCACATTTTGAAGGAGTTGATTGATGACGGGCATGTTATAGTATATTTAGACGATATACTTATCTTTACGAACACGTTGAAGGAACATAGGCATATCATACGACGAGTACTAGAGATATTGCGAGTAAACAAGTTGTATTTAAAACCCGAGAAATGTAGTTTCAAGGCACATACTGTAGATTACTTGGGAGTTATTGTTGGAGGAGGAGAAGTGAAGATGGATCCGGCAAAAGTGGCCGTAGTAAAGGAATGGAAGGAGCCGACAAAGAAGAAGGAAGTACAGTCATTCCTGGGCTTCTGCAACTTCTACCAATGTTTCATCCGGGGATTTGCGGGAGTAGCAAAGCCATTGACATCGCTAACCGGGAAGGGCAAGTGGGTTTGGGGCATGGAGCAGCACGAGGCGTTTGAGGAGTTGAAACGGAGGATGACGGAAGAACCCATTCTAATTGTACCACGTGACGACGGCAAGTTTTGAGTCAAGGCAGACTCCTTGAACTATGCAAACGGGACGGTTCTTTCCCAGTTGGTTGACAGAAAATGGAGACCAGTAGCTTTCCGATCTCGCGCGCTGAATGAAGTGGAGCGCAATTATGAGATCTACGACAAAGAGATGATGGCTATTATGGACTTGATCGACGACTGGCGGCAATATCTCCTAGGCGCTAAGGAGACAGTGGAGGTTTTCACTGATCATCAAAACCTTCAGTACTTCAGGAAACCGCAGAAGTTGAACCGGAGGCAGGCGCGATGGGTTACGGAGTTGGCAGAGTATGACATACAGATGATTCACAAGCCGGGCAAGACGATGGGGAAAGCTGATGCCTTGTCAAGGATGACAGGCCTTGAGAAGGGGGAAAAAGATAACGAAAACGTTGTTTTACTAAAACCGGAGTTTTTTATATCACAAATTCAATTTTCTTTACATACAGTAGCTACACCGGAGGACAAATTACTTAACAAAATCAAACAAAGAAAAGGAAACAAGGACAGATACGTACAAAAAACATTAGAAAACAAAGAAAAAGGATGGGAAGAGAAGGAAAATGGAATTATTATATGGAAAGATTGTATTTACATACCGAAGGACAAGGAATTGCGGGGAAAAGTTATTGGAATGCATCATGATGCATAGCTTGCAGGGCATCCGGGACGGTACAAGACTCTCGAGTTGATCACACGCACCTATTGGTGGCCAGGAATCAGCCGAGACGTCCGAGAATATGTGGAAGGGTGTCAAAAATGCCAGATCACAAAGTCACATCGCACGAAGCCGGCTGCACCTCTTTATCCTATTAATGTGCCAAGTGAGCCATGGGAGATAGTAGGGACGGACATGATTGGAGAGCTGCCAGAATCGGGAGGATACAACACAATCAGCACATTTGTGGACCATTTCACAAAGTGATTACACATCATACCGACACACACCACTCTGACGTCAGAAGGCATGGCCCACATCTACCGCGATCGCATTTTCCCCATACATGGGATGCCACAACAGATGATACATGATCGCGGTCCACAATATCACTCGCGTTTTATGAAGGAGTTATACCAGTTGTTGGGCATTGAAGGGAACTTCACGACGGCGTACCATCCACAGGCAAATGGGCAAACAGAACGGTTGAACCAAGAGATAGAACATTTCTTACGGTTATTCGTCAATTACCATCAGAACGACTGGCATGAATGGTTACCCTCTGCCGAATTCGTTTACAACGATCGGGTACACTCAGCAACCAAGGTTACTCCATTCTTCGCAGACATGGGCAGACACCCCTACAAAGGCACCGCTCCAAAAACGGCATCGAGAAACGAGACTGCGCAGGAGTTTGCCGACGGCATGAGGAAAACATGGGACGAAGTGGGGTCAGCATTGAAGATGGCAAAGGAGGATATGAAGCGGTTTTATGACAGGAAGCGGACAGACGCAGTAGAATACAAGGCGGGCGACAAAGTATGGCTGGAAGGGACGAATCTCAGCACGGACCGACCAATGAAGAAACTCGATGACAAACGCTTCGGGCCGTTCAAAGTGATCAAGAAAGTCGGGACGAGCTCTTACAAGCTCCAGATTCCTCACACGTGGAAAAGCATCCATCCCGTGTTCAATGAGGCCCTATTGACGCCTTACCACGAGCCCCAATTTCCGACACAACCCCGAGACACGCGTCCACCACCTGTGCTGGAAGGAGCCGAACCGGAATGGGAGGTTGAGAAAGTGGTTAATTCCCGGAAGTACCGCGGGGGTTTTCAATACAAGGTTCACTGGAAGGGTTATGGCACACACAAACAGACATGGAAACCAGCATGCAATCTTAAGAATGCCGACGAAGCTATCCGCGATTTTCACCGACAATATCCGAACAAACCAAAGCCACCCGCGCTTGCTCGTATTGAAGTTCCCATGTCGCAGTTTCCATCCCATCTATTCCGACCCATGCCACCGCCCGATACAGAACCCCTCAACGTCACGCTACCATCTGCAGCCCTCATGGAGCAACTCTGGCGCAGAATGGAACTTGCGCCATAAGGAGGGGGTGATGTTATGAACCGCCATATTTTCACATTTTCACATCTTATCATATCTTATCGGGGGCCTTGTCTTATCAACCAACGGACTGTTTCATCATCTGTTTCGTCACCGATCATACTCCTTTTCATTACCGAAGCTGTACTCATGTTGGACACACACCCAACACAAGGATGACATCATACATGCCGATACCTCATGGACTCCCTATTGTATACATACCACCGACACTCGTAGCACACATGGTCGTTTCAGTATTATTACTTACATGCAGTTACCACTCGTATTTAATGGTTTCATAGACTAGTAGCATACAACACTGGGTCAAGGGCGTGGGGCATCCCTAGTGGAAACGCGTATGGACAAGGAGTCCCAAACACAGACTTACTAGTATATAAGCAGTAGTGTAGTATTATTGTACTTTAGTTCCGATCTCGTTTATACACCTGGCCTAGCCTAGTCTTACGAACGCGAACGCTTTCTTCCTTAGTTCTTGCTGTGGTACCTGGTTGAGTCTCGTGGCTTAGTCAGTCGCTAACAGACACCATTCACATGCATCACAGTCACCACCTTCGCTTTCTTTGGCACGGCACATGAACCCCCTTGATGGCCAAGCTGGTAGACCAGACCCAACTCTCGGAGAGTCACTTTCTCAAAGAAACCCTTGTCCTGCCAAACCTTAATAGATGTTAGCGCATTATCACGATTTTAGCAAGAACAACGCACCCTCAAAGAATGTAATGGGGTACATCGATGACGGTCTACGCAGCACGTCTTGCACCAAAGAGAATTACCGCACATCACGCATCGGTATAACTCATTGGTGAGCGTAGCCCAGTCTTCCTCCGTCCGAGTGTCTCTCCTATCCGCAGTCCAGCACCGTCCACAAGAATCACACCCGTCGCCATACTCGAGATGTTCGTTGACCATTGTTTTGGCGAGAAAATTGTCCTCGTACATCCTCCATACTGACATGGGATCATCATACCACATAAGTCAGTTAATTCACTTACAATATAAGAAAATGCAACATACTAAGCTTTGGTATTGTTTGCTCTTCGTCTTAGACGATGTTGCATTTGAGGAAGTTGACAATGTTGCATTTGAGGCAGTTGTCTGCGTATCTGCGGGGCCATCCTCGGTCTCCGAGTCTATGTCTTCGCCGTCTGCGTCGAGAGTGTCGCGGGGCAACCCTTGCCTTTGAGATGGGGGTGCATCTGTCTCCGCCTCCTCATCATCCTCCCAAGACCCTGGCGCAGAGTCATCCCCTACGTCGTTGACTGCGGTCCAAGGCAACCAGCCCTCATCGACCTCTCTTGCCGGAGCAGATCCAGACGTGTCTTCATTGTGCGCCTTCTTCCTTTTTGGCCGAGGCGCATCCTGCTCGCCGTAGACTCGAGCGCCATTGCGAGAAAAGGTGTAAGTGCGGTCGCGCTGAAGGAGGGAGCCTCGGGATTGTTGCTGTTGTCGTGATGGACCAGAAGCATCTATCATGTCTGAGACCCTGCTCCGCCGACCAACAGCTGGCGCTCCCGCAGTCAAGCCATTGACGCGAAGCACATTTTGATGAAATATGGCATGCTGTTGGCGCTTATAGGGCGTCAGTTGTTGATTGCGTGACGTTTCAACCATGCTGGCGGAGGTACAGCCGCGTTCCAGGGCGGGAGGAGTGTCGCCATGTTGGCCTAAATGATCTCTGGCTGTACGTGTTTACGTGATGATGTATCACACCTTGTTTACCTATCGCGATCATGTCTTGCCCTGCAACAACTACAAGCAGAAACATGGCTACCCGCCAGACTTTTTCGGTCAGGTTCTGATTTGCTCTATCTCGGCGCGCAAGTCATCGGGCCGCGTGAAATTCAAATTTCTTGGTCTTTTCCTTGTTTCCTTCTGGTATCTTTTTGCGCTAAAACTATCACCATGTCCGACTGCGAGCTGTTTTGGTTGGGTCCGAAACCGACGGACATGGTTCCAGCGTCACAGGAGGCCCAGCCGTTCGCATCTCGATTATCTTTCTTCCATTGTTGTTGAACCATTAATGCAGACTCATTTGCGAGAATCTCAAATCCGTACTAGGCACTATCTCGAAAGAAGAGACGTTTGAGACCACATTTTTTGCGCAACTGAACCTTCAGGATGGTGTTTATCTGATTCCGGAGCTCACTGAGATGGGCATCTTTACCCCCGTCGCACTGCGCCATGTCGCCTATGCCAGTTTTCACCGGATATATGTGTCACTACTCCGTGCTGCCCTTGGTATGGACGAATACGATGAAAACTGGTACGTGTTCTAGTGTCTGATGAATTATTTTGGCGGCGTCAACAACATTTATTTCGACACAGGCGGTAGGTACTTCCCGTTTTATTACCTCAATAGATGCTAACATATTCTCTCAGGCTATGAGACATGTCGACGCACTAAGATTCAGGGCGTGGCTGGGGCAGCACAGTGGCTCGCTACTATTGACCTCTCCAAAATTACTCTCGACTACCATACAAATCATGCGCTTCATGTGGTATGTTTATCCCTAAACTCCATTTAGTCAAGTCCGCCTCATTCTTGCGCTAGCGTAATAGAGATCAGGAAGATGATGATGAGGTCTTGATGGGGTTATCATTGGCCAATGCCTCTGTATCATAGTCCTTCAAATTCAATGTCTTATGCCCCCGCATCCCTGAGTGTTAGCTTGGATCTTTCGCAACCATGACCCGCTTCTCAAGCCCACTCGATTTACATGAGTGCGACGCCAATGCCCAGCTGTACGTGTTCTTTCCCTTTGTTAATTGTACTTCATGTGTTTCTAGGCTTCTGGAAAGCCAACTGCCCGCACAACGGCCCATAACAGTCCTTCGAAGACGCAATCCTTATACCCAAGCAACAGTCTATGGTAAGCATTCAGTCTGTGCATTGTACGAATGATATTAAGTGCATCTTCAGAGGCGGCACCACCTCAAGATTGCGGTTTGGAGCGCGCTGTCAGAGATATTCCACTCCCCTACCGCTTGGCCGACAGCATGTGCTCGGTCTTGTTCAGAGCGAACACATCTGGGCTCATTCCCGCGTTTGAGAAGTGCGGTATCCTTGACGCAGCTGACTTCATTCAACTGCAAGCATTACTGGATGCCGGAGAGCTCTGGCAACGCATTTTGTTGCGCGCTGTTGGTCTGAACCGTGAGGATGTCAACTATTACCGGCTCCTTCATTTAATCGGATGGCCGGAAGACGACACGAATGGGCCGAGTTTGGACGACAGTCAAAGTAAGTTACTCTTCTCGGCCAATGGAAAAGACATTGATCCTTTACAGACGTATGGTTAGAGACCGAGGATCCGGTTCAACTGGTTCCGAACACCCTTGATTCACGCAGGACGCCACCAGGACCCCGTGACAACAAAACAGCTCTGGTGGGTCACTGCCACATATTCTGGTCAACACCAAGACACAAAATCCTCACAGTGAACAGTGAGGCTTGCAAGTACTGCCGAAATCTGCAGGACTCACTGGGACTGTGGCGGACTGGATGATATGAAATCTGTAAACTTTTAAATCAAATTCTGTTATCACCTCCTTTTGGTCCTGAGCTCTTCTTCCTTGTGCCTATGGCCTATTCCGTGCTGGTTTGATCTGGTTTCTCTCCTACTTAATCACAGATCACATCTGGCGTGGTGGTTGGCAATGCCTACTCCTCTCTTCTTGAACAACTCGGTGATCTGGCTAATCGAGTCGGACTCGGACGAGTCCGACTCACAATACGACACTGCACCTGAAACTTTTGTTGAGGAGGATCTCACTGATGAGTACCCCGACCCAGAAGTCGAGGGCCTCATTCGCGCGTTTCGTGATTCAGATATGTTCAAGTGCCCCCCTGGTGAGTGCCGCCAACCATATTTGTTTTTTCTAATCTGAAATTGTTGCAGTTCAATCAGCGCAGGCTCAGGGCACGTCTAGCGTTGGCGGCGGTACTCTCTATGCTGTATCGCGATCAGATGGGACTCAATACTCTACGACAGACTGGTTTGTCTCCATGACCTTGATATCACTGCTCTAATCCGTCTTTCAGGTCTCAGGCATCAACGAGTGTTTTGAACAAGGGTGCCATCGCAAAAGCCATCCACAAGCGCTACAAGCGGCCCCGTACGTCCGGAGTTTCGGCGGATAAACCTCTCGTTGTCTTTGCAGGCAAGGTACCTGGGATCTATACGACCTGGCACGCAGCCAGGCCTAGCATTCACAAGGTGAAAGGAGCAATCTTCATGTGATACTCCACGGCTGAGCGTGCCCAGCAAGCCTTCAAGTATGCACTGCACGTGGGTTGAATCAGAAAGTGCGTGCAAGGTGGCGGTTGGATCAATGTCCAGCTACAACTTCCCACGACAACTACTTTTAACCTTACCGGATCTGCGAGCCCGTTGAGTGATCGTCTCGAACTCAGGAAATGGTACTGTGTTTATCGTGGACTGACTCCTGGCATTTATCCATTGTTGTGAGTCCATGCCATACATCCGAAGAGGTCATATTGACTCAGGCTCTAATGAGGCTCGAAGCGCAGCTAAATGTTGTCGGCGTCAAGGGCGCATCTTACGAGTCGTGGACGACTTTGGATGAGGCCACGCGCAAATTCTCTGCAGCTCAGAGGCGCAACGAGGTTCAAGCAGTATGGCAGTAAGTATCACATATAGTAACTACGGACAAAATGCAAATATGCGATCTCTCATATACTCCTTGAGTGTGTTATCATTGAGACACCTAAGAATGCTGTCGATTTACTCTTCCACCCTGCAAAACGAATCCTTGATGCCCTGAATCACCCGCCACTCTGCGTACTGATGACCATGATGTGTAAACATAGCATTCCTGGCCTGCTGTACTGGCTCATGGAGCACAACCAATTTGCGCATGATTTCAGTTATTTCGGACCGAGCTCGATTGGAAGGCAAGACTAAGGAGCGTTGTGCAGCCTCGAGAGTAAACGCGATGAGGTTGGAGTGCGTCATGTTATCGAGTTTGCTCTCAGCTTTGCGAGCCATAAGTTCGAGAGAAGCTGGAGTGGGGATAGACCAATTGACTCTGAAAATAACCATCAGAGCAAAACCCAAGTTTTGTAAGTGAGACGCGCGCGGCACGATGAGATCTTTGGCATTTCTTGTATCACTGGATGTGCGGTGTGCTTGATACTTAGCATTTTGAGTGACTTTAATCTCCTCGCGGCAACTAAATCATCCCACTGAGCAAGGACGACTGATAACGGCACCATAAACGTACCGCCAGTAATAATCCATGCGTTGATGCTGTTTGGCTTCTCTACGTTCTTCTTCAGTCGCGTATTTCTTCTTTCGACCCATTTTCACAAGCGTATGGGGAGTTGAAGGTTGTGAGATAATTGCCCTAGCAAGTCGCAGATGTGGTAAGTGCCAGAAAGAGTAGATGGGTAGATCACAATTACACGAATGGAACCTAAATCACTTTTGCAATTCTTTGGACTTTTATTAGACCAAAATATCAAAATTGTACGAGCAGGTAGCAAATAGTAGCACCTATCATTGTATCTAATTTATTTTCTGTCAATTGCGTTGCAGCGCCCTTTACAGCGCTCCCGAGCTCGCCATTTCAAGCCAAATAAGGCAACTACCTAGGGTTAAGGTTTGACAGTTGAACTATCGCGCCACAGGAATGTGCATGTACCTACTCGGGTGGAACAGCTTAGGGATTTTGGAGCTCATGAACTGATGGAGAAGACATGATGTATGTATCAATTTTGGCATAGTTAAACACGTAAATACAAGTAAGACCGCTTCCTGATGCCTTTCTTGAGCAGCCGCGCATAAGGTAAATGTTGCGGGTATACCGGAACAATGCGCATGCCATACTCCAGGTGGTGACTATCAGCCAACGCCGAGGTGCGCTGCAGCACATTATCCAACAGCTTGCGAGTATAGTACAGATTCATGACCTCGTTCAGCAGCTTCTCCGTTCTGCTCGCCCACGCCTCATGCTTGGCAACAAACATACACATATTGCGAACGTAGGGGACAATGTCCTCCGCAAGCGGGCGCACTCGTTCCGAGGCATTGATAAGAACGTCGCAGGCATAGTGGGAAACCTCGAGAGCAATGCATACAGTATCCGCAACAAAGACTAGTGGCTCGCAATAACTGATGATACACCAATACTATCGGATCATGTCCGAGACGGGCTGCAGCAGCTCGAGACCCCGCTTTCTCAAGGCACGTCTGCTGGCACGTTCTCTAAAACAGATGTTAGCTACAATTCATGATACATGGCTGAAGCACGCACGACGCTGAAGGCGTTGAGTACGGGGAGTAGTTGCCCAAGGCACGTTGGTTCAAACTGGAAAGAGCTAAGTAAAAGTCCAGGTTGAGACGGCGGAAAAACAATCCTACCTGGGAGAGATTCAGCCAGAGGATGCGGTTGAGTCGCCAGACTCACTGTCAGTGAGGACGTCATACTCCTCAATGGCAGTTAGGGTGTCCATCGTCAGAGTGAGATGGACGTCGACAGAAAGACAATTGCTATCCTGGTTGAGCCAACAATTTCCAATGATATTGCCACCGCGTGAAACCATCCAGGAGTCCTGGAAGAAACATATACCCAGTTCGAACACGCCCAACAGGGCAACCAATTACTAAGTCCAAGACGGGCAAATTGAAATAACATTTTCCAATCATACTAGTGAGGACCAAATGTGGCACTATATCTATCCATGGCGATGTGGACTGTGCGGCTGCCTTTGATGAATGTGAGCTCTGTCATAGTACGCCAAATTATCTCATTCGACCCCTTCGCGACGACCTAAGAAAGTTGTGTATGATTCCCCCCGAGAAAGGTCCGCGGATGCAGTAAAATTTGTTGACACTGCGATTGGGTAAGTCACAGTGACGGCTGAATTTGAGACCATAGAATCTGATAGCAATTAGTGCCTAGAGGAAGAGGAAAGACACAAGGCGCACCACGAGTTGTCACATAAGCCATGTTAGCCCAGAATGCCTCTATATACTCCCCGTGTGAGCCTCGAAGGTTTCAAGTAAGGTAACGAGGATGTCCGAAGAAAGAAGAACTCACTATAGTGAGGATATTCAGGAATAGGTTCAAGGGCTGGGAGGTCATCATATGGGACGCTCATGAGCATGACGGTTGAGAGAAAGCGAATTTGATTATGGACATTTCCTTTCCAACAACTGAGTTTAAAAAATGAACAACTCCATTTGCAAGTATACATAAATCGACATAAGCCACTATGATACAAATGGCTAAACCGTTAAACATTAACAACAGCGACAGCGCCACGCCTCAAGGACGAATTGAACATGTCGAGGGCAGTGAGCAGATTGTTCTTCTTTTGCCTGAAGTGATTCGAGACACCCGTCACTGCGTCATCGGCCATAGAACTGCAATGAGCAAGCAGTCAGTACAAGGCCGAAGGGCGGTAAATCACTTACGCTTCAGAGAAGACGCCGACAAAGCGCCCGCGAGTAACAACGTACCAGCGCGTGGAGCACACTGAATCGCTGTGCGGCTCAAGCTCCTCCGTCGGCACAGTGTAGTACGCAACGCCAGCGACAAAGGAAGGCTCTACAGCGGGGGGGGGCAGTAGCTGTGTGGGATGAGCCTGCAGCAGCCGGCGGGTTTGCAGCTGTAGCAGAAGCCGGGACAATGGAGGCAGGTGCAGGAGAAGGCGTAGGATGGACTAAAGGAGAGTAAGTAGGAGATCAATGTCAATATCAAGGAAGACTAACCAAGGTGGGTGATAACATCGACATTGTCGTCTTCATCGACATCATTGCCTTCATCGACATCTTAATCATCGCCGCCGTTGGAGGTAGTATCACTGAGATTGCCACCCTCGCTATTCTCCTCGTTGTTGGAGTCAGCAACGGTTATCGCTTGCGAAAGGGAGAATCCAGTATGGGGGGTATATGGCTCGTCAGCCCAAGACATGGATGTGGCAGCGGGTGGGTGGTTATCGTAGTCATCAGCCCAAGACATGGATGTGATTGTAGATGTGACTAGATTTAAATTGAAATGCAGTTTTCTAGATAGATCTGAGTGCCTAACTACTTGAGAAATATAGCCTAAACTAATCAGGGTACACAGAGGCGCAAGGAACTTGTTTGGAATTTGACGGCGTTAAGTCCGTCGCGCTGTAACCATCGTCCACAATGGAGAATGTCGAGGGCGGTAATCCACCCAGCCGCGAGCCCAACACCCAGAATGTCGAGGGAGATAATTCACCCAGCCGCGAGTCCGACACCCAGAACCCCGAGGGTAATCCACCCAGCCGCGAGCCCAACACCCAGAATGTCGAGGGAGGTAATCCACCCAGCCGCAAGCCCGACACCCAGAACCCCAAGGGTAATCCACCCGGCCGCGAGCCCAACACCCAGAACCCCAAGGGTAATCCACCCGGCCGCGAGCCCAACACCCAGAACCCTAAGGGTGCACTCCCTCTTGACTCTGACAACTCGGACGAAGACGAAGAGAACACACCGCGCCCCTGCACCAAAAAAAAAAGTTACATTCCAATCCCTAAGGCTGCTCGCCAAACCAATTGTGGCTGGGCGGATGGATATCGTCATATATTCCTGATGGAATATCTCACCCGTTTCATAGCGTGCCGAGATGGGGACGAAGAGGACGCCATTCTAGACGAGATTTACCGGCAGTATTTCACCAAGATTCACTGGTCCATCCCAAACAGCGAGGAGCCGCCGTTCCCAGTTAACAAATGGCGCAGCGACGTGGTCATGCCCCGAGAGGAGCTCTCAGATGAGGACATGGTTAAAAAGAGAGGCATCGTTGAGCAGTTGAAAAAGGTAAATTAATTCAGTTTGTTCGTTAATAATGCATACTGATATTGTGTAGGCGATATGGCGGTGGTTTGAGTATCGCGCAACTTGTGTCCGTGTTGCGCGTACTCGCAACACGAAGGCCAAGGACCTCCTTAAGGACCCCATGGCACTTGGATGGGCGAAGCTGAATGGTGTCGCGAGGCCGGCAAAGGCACGCCAGGCAATGCAGCAGTTTCAGGTGGAGAATAGGGAGGCTTGCCAGACTGCAATCGCAGCGCGCTGGAAGGCTGCTGTTACCAGCGGAACCAAAAGGGGGAGGCAGAAGCCAAGCTTTTGCCAGAAGGTGGTCCGGGATATGTTTGCAAAATTGACCAATGAGGAGAGAGAGGCATACGCTGGACGTGCCAAATCCAAAGCAGAAGCCGCTAAGGCGGAATTTCTCCGAGTGGTAAAGGCCCCCCCTTCGCAGGATCCTGTCGACCGGGCCAAGTAAGCTTCTATTAATGTCTCGCACCAGGCTTAGACTAACCTTGCATAAATAAATGCATTGAGCAACTACCGAACTTCCTACAGCCCATCACTGAGATGATTGGCGCGTGTACAGGCCTGCAGCTGATTGTTCACGCTGCAGGTCCAATGCCTTAATACGGCGGCAAAATCTCTGTCATCATGTAAGTTGACATCTTCATGATACTGCTTATTGACTGACCTTCTCGTCATATAGCGTTTCTAGTGGCAAAAATCTTGAGACGCCTGCAACCACTGTGACAAAGTGGAAGCGGAAGAAATTTTGAAACTACAAGAAATATCTTGAGGATTATGTCGCGACTTGCTACACCTCGGTACAGCTTGAGGCGGCCAAAATCTCGTCCAACACTGGAGGCTCGTCTGCAAGGGCACCTGAGGACCTCAAATACGATCTCAGTCTTATCCAACCCAACTTCGACGTAGATGACGACAACGACGACAAGGAAGATGACGACGACAATGAGGAGGACGAGAATGAGGAACGAGAGGAGACAGCACCGGTTAAGAAGCGACGCCGTGGGCCAAAACGGACCGATGACAGTAGCCGGCCTGCCAAGAAGAGAGCAACGGGTGAGAAGGTGGCGGCATCAAAGGAAAATGTGCCGAGGCCGAAGAAGGCATTACCCAAGAAGACGTCTGTAAAGGGTGGAGCAGCCAAAACTACTCAGTCCGCGAGTGCGCCGAACAACGTGGCGCAAGCCGCAGCCTCCCAAACTGCTGCCTCCCAGACTCCAGCTTCCCAGACTCCAAACTCGTCCCAAAACACGTCCAGTCACACACAATTACCCCCCATAACCCATCTGCCCCTTCGCCGTCTTCTATTACCCCGAATCATACAGAATTATCAAGCGAAGATGAGAGCGAAGACGAGGAAGGTCGGTTGGGCCCACGAATACTGACATACGAAGAGGCTAGAGAGAGCAGAATTGCGACTATCCATCAGTCAGCGGCATACAAAGCCCTGTTCACCTCGGCGGCAGATTTGAGGAGAATGATGGTGCCCGCCAAGAGGCCCGTAAAGTGACGTAAGCCAAAGACGCCAGTGGACTCTACGGCTGAGCGTCACAGGTCTGGCCGTCTGTCATCGATGAATCAATCTGGTGTAGAGGGTCCTGGCGGCAGTGGCAATGGCGCGTTGGACTCTGGCGGGGTCGGCAAAAAGGATGCGACACGTCAGGGAGACGATATGAATGTAGATGGCCAAAACGGCGCGAGTAATGGAAGCAATGAAGGAAACAATATGGATGTTGACACCGGTGCAGAAAGCCGAGGAGAAGACAGCGCGACAAATCATGCACCGAGCATCGCAGTACCTTCACCGCTGTTGGATGCTGAGGCCAACAAGCGTGCTGCGGAGGTTGAAGAGGCGCTTGTTGATGCCCCAACATGGTTCAAAGTGTCTTATGAATTCTTCAAAGACGCCGTGCCAACCTTGGGCCCACGCTGGCAACGACTTGTTGATCGCTTCACGCTCCTGGAGGAGGAGAACGATTTCGAGAAGAGAGGAGAGTTGGCGGGGGACAGTCGGCCTGCGATGCTAAGCAAATGGATTCAGTACGGGCGACTGACACAATCCAAGACAATGCCTACCACTCTCGACGCAAGCAATCTTGCTGCCTTTAAGTGTGCGTATCGAACGTGGTACAATGGACTGCAACCCAACTGGCGAGAGAAGGAAGGTGAGGATTGGAAACGTCCAAAGCTGGGGCAAAAACAGTGAGACTGGGGTTTGCTTGACATAAGGGGTGTCAATGGGATGTTGAGTGTCGTGACATGTCTATATTGGTGGGGTATGGTCGTCTCGGAGCAGGCTCAGAGTGATTTCGACAAATGGGAACGGGCCGCTGAGGATGTGTCGTGGGTAATGGAGAAGATGGCGATGAACGGATAGCTGTAGTGTAATATATTATGTATTTGAGTACGTACAGCGTTTACAGCGTGTTGATAAACGTACCTGGGTGTGCCGCCAAAAAAAAATTTCGAGAGCGAATGAGTAGAACGTTGCCAAAGATAAGACTTCATGGTAAGTGGTGAGGTCCAGCGATGATGACGTCACATAGTTGGACTTAGACAAAATTCAATGTTTGCGACATATCGGCCCGGTGGATCCGAATGTCGTGAAGACTGGCGGGAATCGGGATAACGTCCAGAAGCGTAGTGCCAGCGTGGTGATAATAAAGATTATATTTATTTACAGTAGTATTAGAGTCCATTGTAGCCGAGTAGAATGTGGATAATGTCTGTGTGGCGCAAATAAAATGGAATATAATTACAAGGCGTGCTGAAAGGAGCAGATCGTTCAACAGTGTACTGGATAGCCTCTCGTCGCCATTTTGCTGCCATCCCGCTCCATTTCGCCGCCACCCGCTCCATTTTGCCGCCACCCGCTCCATTTTGCCGCCATCCATTCACTGACACGTCACACGTCAAAGATACGCGTTTTCACGCTCACGCTTCATCGTGCTGGTCAGACCCAGCTGCCCGGTCCTGGATCCCGACCCGTACCCCGGTATCCTAACGCGCCTGTACCAAACCCGCTGCACTGCGCTATGCCCTAGGGATGCCGAATTGGAAGTATTGAAGGTTGAAATGTTTGATGGCCATCATAATAGGATGCTGAACAAGTGTTCCTGGGACGGCAGCGGTAGAGCGGTACCCAGCGGATTATGGGCGGGATAGGCGGGCTGCACTGCCATAACCCAAATGGGGCGCGGCTACACCTGAGGATCCGGCGTCATCGCAAACCGGTTTTGGGGACAGCCGAGAGAGGATTCGGATGCGAGGCGGTGCCCATTCCCAAACGGGCATGAGACCCTACCCCTGGATGCCCCAGTACCGGGACCATGTGGCAGTGCGCTCCGGGAACCCATATGTAGCTCAGGACCATAGAAGCATGCTAGCTAGCCAGTAGCTAGGACTAGTAGGGCAGTAAAGCAGGTGTTTAGCTACAGCAATAGGCAGGACACTGATATTTACAGCTAGGACTCTGACATAGCATGGTATCTGAAAACCTGCCATGAGTGCCAGCTAGAATCTACAGAGCACGTTCACTTACCACCAAGGATCTCTACGCCCGGCGGTCTCTTCCAAAAGTGTCACATTGACACTATGCACATGCCTAAATCGAATGGTTATCAGTACATCATCCAAGGACGTTGTAGCCTCACGCACTGGCCAGAATTCCGTGTTCTTTGATCTGAGACCGGCCAGTCGGTTGGACAATTCATCTTTGAGGAGATCCTTTGCCGCTGGGGTGGCGTCTCTGAGATATTTGTCACGGATAATGGTACGCCAATGGTTGCCGCTTTGGAGTACCTCCGCCAGAAATATGGCATCGTCCACATCCGAATCTCCACATACAACTCGCAGGCAAACGGCGTTGTGGAAGTTGCCCATCGCCCGATCAGAGACGCACTGAAGAGACTTTGTGAGGGAAACAAGAAGTTATGGCCAAAGAAAACGCACCTGGCATTCTGGGCGGATCGCATCACCACATCGCGCCGCACTGGTTACTCTCCATTTTACGCAGCACACGGCATCGAACCCATCCTTCCATTCGACATCCTATACGCAACATTTCTCTTTCCGAAATTTGACGGCAAGCTCTCCAACTCAGATCTGGTCTACATGCGGGCGCGTCAGCTCGAACAACGAGATGAAGATGTTGCTCACATTCAACAGTGCGTCACTAAAGCGCGTCTTGCATCCATCACCGACTTCCAGTGTCGTTTCCAAAACACCATCCACGACTACAATTTCCGTCCTGGCGCTCTTGTCCTCGTCCTCAACAAGAAAATCGAGATCGGTGCCAACAGAAAATTTTGGCCGCGGTATTTTGGTCCAATGGTTGTCGTCCGTTGCACAACGGGTGGTGCGTACTATCTTGCCGAACTAAACGGGGTCGTCTCGCGCTTGAAATTTGCCGCGTTCAGGCTGATCCCGTATTTTGCGAGGTCGGGGAAGGAGTTCAAGGTAACGGAGTTCGTCAACCCGTCCAATCTTTTGGGCATTGCCGATGATGGCAATGAGCACGATTTTGCTTGACCAAATATGATCATTTCATTCGCGCGCGCATAGCGCTAGTTCAACCCCGCCGCTGTTTAGCCCGGAGGCTGAAAATTAAAGTTTGTATGGGATGTAGAGGATTAACTTGGGCCATGCTTGGCACACTCGGACCATTACTCTGTACAGTACACTCAGACCATCTCTCTATTCTCTTGTTCCCTTTCTAGTACACTTATTGTTCTCTCTCGTCGTTGGACCATCTCTTATTCTAGCTAGAACCATCTTACTTTACAGTACTTATACCCTCTCTGTACAAGTGGAATAGCATCTTACTCCCATTTGTTGTCCGTATTGCACAGAAGCACGGTACCTAGTACCTACAATAGTAATCGAATGCAGCAGATACAGCAATATGCGATCTGGAAAAGTACCAGAACCGCATCAAATGGTCCTCCATGGTGAATGCAATCACAGAGCGCCGACACGGATCAGCATAGAGAATATGACCAATGGCTCTAAGCGCTTTGCTTTCATTCTAAAAGCAGGTGAGAAATGTGTTATAATGTAAAACCATGAGATGCATACATCTATCCGGTTCTTAGCGCACAACCTAGTCTTGAACTGAGCGACGGCAACAACTGCCGACGTCGGAACATGCTCGCTATCAATTGCCTTGCCATCCTCCTTGATGAGAATGAAGCGGGCGTCTATCCTCATAGATCCTCCGCGAGCCTCAGAGGCCGTTATATGGTTCAATCGACAGATGAGACGAGTCGTGCGTTGCTGGAGTTTGGGATGCTGCTTCGTCTTATTCCAATCCACGCATTGGTCATGAATGCTCTCTACGATGTCCTCCAGTCTCTCGAAAACGGAATCTTCGGTATCATACGTTGCTGTCCAGCCATTCCGGCTCAAAACGTTCTCTGTCTTGAGCCCTTTTTCAATGTGAGCAACCAAGGTGTCGGTCTTACGCCGAGAGTGAAGGAGATTGGTGTAGTGGGCAAGAAAGGTTTCGGAAGGGACCTGGACAGTGTTTCCAGCATTAGACTCCTTCCAATGTAAACGCTTCTTGTCGAGTTTGAGCGTAGGAGCTCTTTGCTGGGTCATCTTGGGGGTGCTTTACGCAGTATCTGCCGGGCGCGGTCTGATGCTGTCGCCGTGACGAGAAGGTAATAAAGAAAAAGAAAACTTACGCTTTTATGCTGCGGACGATGCGTCTTTTGTTCCCGTCTTGACTGTGGTTGACAAGTTCAGATGATCGATTGAACAATGAATGCCAGTCACAGTTACCCGATTTGGAATCGCCGTGTCGTCCACGCAGATAGAAACCAGGGATACCGTTAAGGACCGACCACAGGTATTGTCGAGAGCTACCTATAACATCAGCTACCTATAACATCATTTCTATGCATCCGGGTTATTGTTCACAAGCTTGCCAATGTTTGCAGGCATTCCATCTTTCGCGATGATTTGCCCATTCTGAACATGCTTGCCCTTCAGCAGTTTTTCCAGTCGCTCCCATTCGACTTGAATGTCCTCGTCTTGCGCATCAGTGTTCGCCCTGTCAAAGTCAATAATGGAAATGCCGCCCACATCATTGACCAAGATGTTCCATGTTCTCAGATTGTGATGTAAGACGCCCGCCGCGTGAATGGAGGACACCGCAGCTCGGATACGGGTTCTGTGAAGTGATCAGAGGGTGGTTATTCAATGAAAGGAATTCTATACTTTTCATCAGCCGTGAGTTTAGCTCGGCGCCCACCAAGTGGGCCACCATCATTGCTTAAAATCAGTGCACCAGCGCTACGGTGAGCATCCTGATAAAAACCGTACACCCGTGGAATACACTTGACGTTGGCGCTTTTTAAGTAAACGTAAACAGAGTACTTGTGTCGTAGTCGACATAAGCGACTGAAAGTTGTCGCTAGCTTCACAACTATTGGTCCGTGCTTAACATTCGGAATGGTGGCCGCGAACACATCACCCGTTGCACCTGTTCTGAGTCGAGAGTCCAAGACCAACGTGAGATAACTAGTGGGAGGATAGGCTGTCCTGCGCTTTTGCCCGGGTTGCAGAAGAATCGAAGGTGTTGGAGAGTTATATAGCCCAAATCAAATGTAGATGGCGATTGCAATGTGTTGAGAGAACGAGGTTTCGAGATTCTGCAAAACGGTTAGTGATACACTTGTTAGAGAAACAGACAAAGAGAACATTCATCTGCGTAGCTGTGCCCGAAGAAAGAGCAACGACCTTCATGGGTTAGGTCAGTTAGCAGAAGGTGATTAGTCAAAAAGTGACGAGCCTTATCACGGTCTACTGATTTAGCTGTTTTTCCACCGAAAGACTGAGAGGGTATTACTTGATGAGTAGCAATGAACTAGAGGTTTCGTCTCACCTTTTTGCGGCTTGTAGTTGTCTCCCCTTGCTGTTTTGACGTACCAGTTGTTGCGCGAGTCCCCTGAACATAATCAGGATTTCTTCAAGTAGAAAAGTTGTAGCACATGCCTTGCCACCAGATTTGGCCGACATTGTGCGCTTTCGTTTTTTGTTAGAACCTTCTTCGAGATCTAGAGATGCACGCTTGAGACCAGGAGTAAGTAGAGGAACGAGCTGCAACACTAGCCTGAGCTGATAGTGTTTCATCAAATCCTGTGCAATAGCGATGTGCATATCAGCCCAAATCTTCCCGTACGCAGGGTTCTGGGCATGACACACATCGAGTAAATCAGACAAGATCAGTGTTTGCGTCTCGCGATGTTGAATTCCTATACATAGAAAGTTTCCGGAGTCAAAGACAATGACCAATGTGTCAGCTCTTACTGCGATTGCCCACGCCTGCAACAAATTGTAACAAAAGTATAAGAGCTGAAATGAACTCACTCTTTGAATGTATGGAGCAGGGTTGTCACGCCACTTTTCCTTCCCAAAGGACTTGACACGCCCAGGCGAGCAGTGGTCCACGACGGGAGAATTGGTACGTGAACTACGTCGGATGTGGTCATCGCGAGACGGGGCGGCATCAAGCTTAGAAAGAGTCCATAATGGGTGAGGATTATCAGGAGGTCGTGGCACCCTCGGAGCCGAAGATGGAGTGGCTATGGTTGAATTAGCGGTCTAAGGAAATTCCTGCATCACTGCGACACGGTCCATTTTTCGAAGCAGTTCATGCGCAGCTGGACAAAAGAACATGGCAGTAGCGCAGTGATGATATTTCTTTCCGATATCCAGCATTTTAGGTTGCATTTCTGGATGAAACTGCTGTAAGTAGTGAGGCTCCATCACACAATAGTTGGCGAAGCGAAGAAAGACATGTTCAACAAGGAACACATTTGATGAGTTTTGGTCACAGGTATCCAGTGGAGAATATCCCCAGGACAATGATGTAAGGAGCTCCGGCTGCTCGGGGTGTATATATATTGTAGACGCGAGTTGTGAGCCCACAAAACCAGCACTCAGTTGCTGTGTCATGGCTATAGGCTCCGCCGAGTTTACATTGTCCGAACTCTGATACCAGTCCTGGGGACGTCCAAAGAAGTCATCTGGTATTAGGTGGTGTTTAGAAAAACCACCAAGTTTTGCATCGACAATGTTTGCTAGCGCTGTTAGCAGAGGATGATGTAGCACAATGCGCCTCAAAACGAGATTCTCGTCAATGTGAGTGTTGAGAAAATTGCCGAGGGGATATTTAGGTCTAGGAGATGCTACACAATCGCGTCCGTAATGGGGTGGGTTCATGAACCTTGCTTCACGTGTCGTGGACATGGTAAGACAAAGAGCTTAACCAACCATCCTTGATTGCCGGTACATAGTGATATATTCTCACGCACGGACGAGGGGTGACGGTCAACAACCACTTTAGAAGAGAAAAGAATGCCACAGTTCAGAGTTAACGTGTGCCGCTGGCATTGAGTTGACTAGTCTTTATACACGTGGCCAACGCTTCTGGACCTCAACGGCGAGGGGGCTTCGTCGTCCATATCGTGCATCTTCATTTAGGCAGGAAAAGGAAGGTTGACATAAGTATGACAACGATAGAAGTACCTAACTGACTCTGCTGTAAACAAGCGCACGTTCAACGTTCAACAACCAGGGTGACTTCCGAGTCACTCATGTAGTGAGGAGGAGCACCGGAAAGCATGATCTTCGGCATCCTCTTCTGCCGGGCTTTAATGAGTACAAACATAGTGTTTGGGAGACATGAGCATGGAAGCGATTTGAAACAAGTCTCACGGTCAATCTGCATTCAAACTTTTGGCAAAGTGGTAGTAAAACTACTCGTGTGGCGCAACTTGACAGTGTTGGAGTTTGGCGATGCAACTCGCCGCCTAGAGAACTGACGAGAAGTTTCCTTTCTTAGTCAGCTGCTCAGTCAGCCAGTAGAAGTAGAATTCTGTAGAACCTTCTAGTATATTTTGCATGTAGTATATAAGCTGAATCCATTCTCGCCGGTAGAGCATCTGTTTGCTCTAACGCGAGCTAACCCAATGGTATTGCGCGATTGCAAGCACTCACTCAAATATCAACCTCGCTCCCTTTACCCCATTTATTCTAACAGACAGAAATACAGTGCATCAAAAGTACTTATATCCTGAGATCCATAGCGGTCCACTGTGTATGTCGATCTCAAGTGTCGTCGGGAAGCAGCTGGTATACGCTTCAAGCTGGTGGCACAACTTTCCAAAGCACGCGTGGTTGGGGAATGTACGGGAATGATCCTTCCTAATGTTGACTGCGGTGTTAGAGGATGGTGTCTATGGTCAAGGAGCCAAGGACGGACAGTGGCAGAGTTCGAGCGATTGTTATGAGGAGAAATAAAAGATATTATACCTATCTCTCATAATTGCGCCGCCAGGTGAGGCTGAGCGCTGAAGCTTCATGTTGGACTGATTCAATTTGAGATCTGTTCCTGTACTGTAGAGATTCCTGCTAGATGGGCCTCGTGCAAGCTCGTGCAGTGGTCCAATCGTATGTATGTCATTGTTTTCCATGAACGAGTGACTATTTGTTGCGCCCATTGTTCATTCGGGGATAACAGAGCAAGATGACCCACTAGGACTCTACACCGTACAATGCATCCACACCTCGAGTCCACGTCCACAGACCGAATGCGGCAAAAGAGTCCAAATCGGGGAACTGTGACTGGCATTCCATTGTGACAAGTTCGATCATCTGAACTTGTCCACAACAGTCACGACGCAAACAAAGAGACACGTCGTCGCGGTATAAAAGCGTGAGTTATCTTTCTTTCTTTCCAACTACGCTCTCATCATGGCACAGCATCAGACCGCGCCCGCCAGATTATACTCGACACCACGCAGGGCGAATCCAATGTCCCAACCAGGAGCCGCCGCCAGGAAGCTCGAGGAGCAGCGAATTTATCTAAAGGAATCCACAATTGGACACACAGTGCAAGTCCCCGCTAAAACATTCCTTGCCCACTACACCAATCTCCTGCACTCTCAGCGAGACACCGACAACCTAGTCGCTCACGTTGAGAAAAAGCTCAAGGCAGATGACAGTTTGGGTTGCAATGGCTGGAGTGCAACAAACGTTATAGGTCGTAACGAAGATTCGGCTTTTAAAGGACTGGTGGGCATTGCAGAGGAGATCCACTCCCATTGCGTAGATTGGAACAAGACGAAGCACCGCACAACTCGTCTCATCTGTCAACCCAACCATACAACAGCTTCCGAGGTTTGCGGGGGATCTATGAAGACGGATGCCCGATTCATCCTCCTCAAGGAGGATAGCAAAGGAGATGGCACCTTGACAGACATCAATCCTAAGTATGTTCCAACGTCGGCGGCTGTCGGTCCTGCCGAGTTCAAGACTCGCTCAACCACCGAGCTTTGGATAGATGTATGTTTTTTTTTGTCTTAGTCTCAAGACTCAGTTCTAACGTGCTTTATCAGAATGAAAGCAAAGTGCTCGGAGCCGTCGGTCATATTCTTTACGCTGACCCGTGTCGGCGCTCTGTGATTGCATTCACCATTGAGGACCATTTGATGCGGTTCTGGTACTTTTCCAGATCACATATTGCTGTATCTGCTGCATTCGATTACCATGCGGTGAGTTGGATTGTATCCGCTTATTCTTTGCTCTCTTACCGTTGTCTCAGAATCCTAGGCTCTTCATTTGTTTCGTCATCTTCATGACCTTTGCCCCCCTTGAAGATCTTGGATACAATCCCACAGTCAAGCGTGTTCAAGTCGGCGAGGACTTAAACATTCAGTATAGCTTCACCATCGGCGACAAAGTGTACCAGACCACCGGAGTTATCTACAAAATGAACCTTGACATTGTCACTCGTGCCACACGGGTATGGGAAGTCGTAGAGCTCGACTCCAACTTTCAGCCCATCGGTACACACAAGGTTTTGAAGGACGTTTGGCTGTACTTTACACAACACCGGAGTCGCACATCTACAACGCGATCTTCGCAGCCCTTCGGCAATTGGATGAAGATGGCACCGTCCCGGAGACCGAGCGTCCTCCTCCATTGCAGCCAGGCTCCTCCTTGGAGGTGGATGCAAAGCACTATTTCATGACCATTGTTTCAGACTCGGTGGCCTCAATAAATGGCCAGCCAGATGAGGCGAAGGAGCCGCCGGAAGGTACGTCGAGTTCTGCTATACTGAAGCAGAGGACAAATTGCGATGGAGGCTACCATCGATGGCACTCTGCGAGGAGAAGTCGATGATTGTATGCCTAAGCTGAAGATGGCCGACAGAGCCCATATCCGCACAAGAAAAGGATTCATCGTTGCATTGTATTCGAGGAAGTGTGCGCACGCTCTACAAGGTCCTCTCCTACGCCGACTTTACAAAGGGAGTTGCACAGCTCGTCTACGGTAACGTTCATTCATTCTCTCTTTTTCATAGATTGACCTGGTTTTTCGTAGGCCTGGAATACCTGCGCTTAGCAGGATTTGTCCATCGCGATATCAGCCCGGGGAATTGCCTTATTTACAATGGTCAAACAAAGATTTCCGACCTCGAATACGCCCGCCCGTATGCTGCCCCGGGCCATGGCGCCGCCCCGCTCATGGTAAGTTCTCCTGCCATGAATTTTGACGTCACTCACGGAGTGTGTTAGGGCACCCCGGGATTCATGGCTGTGGAATATCAGCGCGGGACACATTTGTTCGATCATCATCCTTCACCCGTTACAATATTCCTCTTCCCTGGGGAGGCACCGCCTCCCACACCTACTCCATGGTTCAAGTTCAACTTTCTCCATGACCTCGAGTCCGTTATCTGGATTTATCTCTGGTTCTTACTGGATACGCTCCCTGAAGCTTTCACTCCGGCTCAGATCGAACAGCACTCCACTACCATCTTAGCCCTGAATCATATGCTGTTCAATGGTTCCCTTAATGTCTCGGCTGAGCGTCTAAGCTTCGTAGAGCATTGCACGATCCGCAGGTGCACGTATCACGACGTTGTTGACGCTCTCAGGGCGGTGCATGGCGTAGATTCCAAGCTACCCAAAGCCTTGCAATCCTTTCAAAGTCTATGCACTGCTTATCGGATCGTGCAATCGTCACAGCCACTTCTGGCAGAGTCGCCACAGGCAACGCACTGGGACCGCAAAGTGTTCCTGCACAAGTTTTATCAAGCCATCCACATTTATCTTATGGACGCGCACGAGCAGATGAAGGACAAAAGTGATGCAGCGCGGCCGCTCAGCGACAGTCTGCGGGAGGCAAAGCACCGAGCAATGCAGCGCGCTGAGAGGCCGAGTGCAAACAAGAGGGCTCGGACGTGTGAGGACAATGAGGACTATGTACCTCCTGTTCGGCCAGACGAAGATGAGGACTCGGACGCTGCCTCGGACTCTACCTCGAATGGACATCGTCCACAACGGAGGAGACCAATTTTGGAAGAAGAAGAGGCAGAGAGGCGATCGGGCTTAGGCTTGGGCAGATTTCCCGTGATTTTGTTCTCTCACATATCTATCTCTCTTTCTTCCGTCTCATCTAGTATATTTTTATGAGCGCATGTACTTCAAGATGCATGTAGGATTACTTATCAGTCTTCCCTCTATACTATGCGCTCTGCCTTGAGATACGTAGCCAGTCCACCACCGCACCTCGATATCAAACACAAGCGAACCCACCTATTCAGCAGCCTACTGGCCCCCAAGATATTGACTGTGCCACTCTCGCCACCGCCTTCTCATCCTTCGAATGCCACAGTAGGTATTCAAGTGAACCACCTCCACCTCCACCATTGATGGCATCTTCCCGACCTGTACACTCACCACCTATGCCGCCACCACAAAGAACCTATCTATGCCGCAGCCTCCTCCGCTTCTCCCAGACCACCTGTTATGCAGCACTCCCCGCCTCCCCGCCTCCACCTCCACTAATTCAGCAACAACAAACTCAGCGTCCCCTTCCGACTCCATACCAGAATTCTTTGACACAGCCAAACATAGAGACTTAATGACGGATGTGGGCAAAGCCGTTGGATCCATGGCATTGAAGAGTGTAGGCGGAGCTATGCTCAGTGCACTTACCGGAGGCCTCTTATCGTGGATGTCGTCGACGGCCTGAGCACCATATTTTCGGTATGGGAATCGGAGGAGACACTACGGCGAGCATACCGACGAATTTTGGCATTGACTTTTCTCAGCTCCAAGCGGTGGCGCAGGTCAGCCTGGCGCGGATTATCAGAGTATCATTGATTCAATTCTTCAGACGCAACAACAACAGTCTCAGCAGCAGACTTCTGGTATAGACTATCAGGCGATTATTAGCAAGTTGCTGAAGATACAGAAACAGAGCACACATCCTCCAGTGGCGTACCAGCCTCTGGTGTACCATCCGCCGCCGTTTCAGCCAGCCCCTGCTCCGGACTTTGCGGCCATTTACAACCAGTCATATCAAAATGGGATGCAGCAGACGATACAAATCATGGAGGACACGATGAAGCCAAATCCGTACTTGCAGCAGCAGATGCAGGGCCAGTCGCAGCAGACGATACAGATGTTGCAGTATATTGAGCAGCAGCAGTTGCAGGCAAAGCAGAATTTGCTAGATATGATGAAGGCGCAAAACGCCGCGTTGTTTGGGGCGGGGCCCTCGGTTGGGGAGAATCAGTCGTACTATGGAGGTGGTCAGCCGTCGTTTGGTGGTAGTAATGGACATGCATTGTATGGGCATGGACATTCATCTTTTGCGCCGGGACATACCAGTGGGGGACACCCTCCGCAAGGAGCTCATACGTTTGGAAGCCATCCTCAGTACGGTCATCATCACTCGTATACGCGGTAAATTTCCAAAATCACTTTGTATTCAAAACTATTGGTGTTGTATATCGATAAACTTGAGCAACTAGCTTTATTGTACAGCAACAGCAACGCCATCGCGGGTCGGAATTTTGAAGCAGAAAGCACAAGGGAGGACTCCGAACTCAAGATTTCTTGAAATACTAGAGTTGGCTAGCCCAGCGCAGATCCTTTGCTGATGGCCCCACAGGACGTCTCAAGTATCTGATGCCCTTCTTCTCAACGCGTCGTGTGGGAGGCGGCAATGGAAGACCAAGTATGCTCGCTTCAATGTAACGATGCTATTGAAGCAAGATAAAGGTCCCGTACTTTTAATGTCTATTGTCAGAGGATTGAGAACGAGCGCGCATAGTTCAAGAAAGAGGTTAAACTACATTTGTGCACTAGTGAATACACCAGTCCGTAGTAAAGCCTAGTAGATGAAATGAAGGATGCACACTGACTCACGTAGCCGCATGAATCATGGCTGACACAATGTAATCTTGTTCTGTCAATATCATGAAGCCCTGGAAGAGCAAACACTTTCCGTATGGCCGTCGTCTAGGCTGATCCAAATGAAAAAGCGAAGGTGATTACTGTGCTGTTGTGTTTTCCTTCTCGTGTTGTCCTTCTCCGGCAGTCAATGACTTTTGTTGTGAAGGAGCTATGGCCGCACTGAAGGTGGAGGAACCAAGTTCCTAGGAATACATGAGCTCAATATGTCAAAAGCAGGGTTTCAAAGTGCTGAACAACGCGTATTTTGCTTGCGATCGAATCTGCTGAAAAAGGCCGGCCGGCATTTTGGCAACAACTTGGACGACAACGTGGACAACGCGTTTAGGGTTGACCATCGACGACTATGGTACTGCATCCGTCCCTCGTCCTAACTGTCTGGCATTGCTCTTCCCAGTTTCATCTCATGTTGGGTCGCGGTATGCCTCATTACACTGCAGTTGATCTAGCTCATGTTCTAGCCAGCATCCTCGTGGTGGTCAGCAAAGAAAGTCGCGCCGCAATTATCTGCTGCCCAGGACTGTAACGAGGACGTGCTGAGGCTCATTTTCGCACTTTGTACCGATTCAACTCTTGCTGCTGCAGCGAGGGTTTGCCGTACATGGACCGCACCGGCGCAACGAGAGCTCTTTTCGGTTCTCCCGACCGAGCGGGAGCGCCGCACAGCTGACCCCCGATGGTCAGAAATTGCTCGATCCATGGAAGGTAGCGCGTTCTTCGATCATACCTCCGCGAGCTGCGCATATCCTGTTGGAAACGAATTGGAGGCGTTGAACCCTTCCGTTGGCTTAGGCTGCTGCCTAACGAAGGACTCGTTTTACTCGACGCTTACGGACCCGTGACCTCCAGGCGGAATTCAGCCCTATAGTCCTTTCATGTCCAGCACTTCGTAACCTCCGATCATTGATTTCGACGCCGTAATTCTGGGTGGTACTGCGGGTTTGGATTTGTGCTTGTCAAATCCTGCCCTGGAACATTTGGGACTGACGATTGTGGAGGATAACCTCCAAGCCACGTTCATTTCAACCTAAGCCTTGCAACACCGTTCGCCGCCTCAGCATCCAAGATACCATTTCCTTGATGCCCCCAGAACGTAATCCGCGCTTGCGCAAATGGTCTCCAGCGTTTAGACCTGGATGTAGCAGATGAAGAATATTCTGACTTGAGCGGCATCTTTGCAATCTCCCAATGCTCACTCATCTCTATCTTGCGTGGTCTGAAGAGCCAGACACTGCGGTCCCTTTCCTTGACACGGTGGTGAACTCCTTCCGAATTTGCGCTATTTGCGCGCTGGATCCTGCCTTTACACTGCGCCTTCTTCGCAAACCTCCCACCTGCCCTCGAAACTCTACATCTGTTATATTTCCCACATGATATCGAAGGAGCTTATCCAATTGAAACTGTAATCACTGAAGCTTCGTTTCCCATTGACGCTGCAATTGCTGGCTTCAGCGCACACACAATGCTGAAGGAAGTTTCCCTTGGTCCCCATGGTCGTCCAGCACCACACCGTCCATTCCAGAGCCTTCATGAAGCATGCACTTCATTTGGAATCGTCCTGCACACTGTGCCCCGATCGTTCTCATCTGAACGTACCTTCTTCCGATCCTGATTGTGCTTGCACCACTTCATTTCCTGTTCATGTCTATCCTATGTACCTATACCACACTATAAAGATGTTCATCCGGCGTCACCGCCTTCAGCTCCGAAAACATGTCCGCTCGGAACTTTTCTACGATTCATCTCTCCTTTGGTATCGAACTCGAGGGACTCGTCGTTCGGCTTTCTTCCCCAACACAATAACCCAAAGGCCAAGAGGCCTTGGCCAACACTGTCTGCAGCGGTATTCCAGGTTGCCTCTTTTGCTGGCGCCAACGACCCGACTCGGACTATACCTCATGGTCTATCGTGCAGGACACGTCTCTCCAACCACCCCCATCTCCTCCGCTCTCCGTTGGCATTGAGCTTGTCTCTCGTATTTTGAATGACGGCACAGGTGATCGGCGTTTCGTGGGCAAAGAACGCTCCGCCTGGATGACTGAGATAGACGCTGTTGGACGGGCGATTGCAGCACTGGGGACGGCGAAGGATGCTATAGAGGTTCGTGGAGGCCAAGGCACTGGCTTTCACGTTCATGTCGGAATACGCGACACCGGCAATAACAACACATACACCCTTGAAGACCTCCAAAAAATTGCAATGGCGGTCTTGCATTATGAGGGTACGCTGTAATTTGCCCCATGTAACTGCACCCTCATCACATTCCTCATTTAGAGCAAATTGAGATCTTCATCCCCCACACCGTAGGAGAGCAGACGATCCTTACATCTCCTCAAACACACACGGAATGAAAGTCGCTGGTGGACTGAGAGGGGCGCAGGACAGATTAGATGCCATTCTTCAGTGCGACACTATCCCCGACCTCATCCGACTCTTCAATCCGCCTCGGTCAGGTCGCAATGATGATCCAGCTCGGGCATGCCGCTACTATAAATACAACTTTACCAGTCTGAGTACCTTGCGTACTATCGAGTTTCGTCAACCTGACGGAACTTTTGATCCTCAGAAGATCAAGGAGACCATTGTGTTTTATCTGACCTTCGTCAGGTCGTGCTTGGTGCGCCGGCTCGATGAGCTGCGTTGGCTGGACAACGGTAGCGAACCCATTCACACGTTTGTTAAGGTTATTATGTGATTTCACGTTGTCTTTATTATACCCTCAGATCTCATCCCCAGTGAAAAGGGCCTGAATTGATCGATGATTCTGTACATTGCCTATGACTGCCATGATCTCTCATAATTATCCCAATTCCTGTATGATCACGGGCCAGAACAACACCCCAGAAGACTCAAATGACGACTGTTTCAGTCAACTTGCATTCACTTTGATAGTAAATCTGGGAATTGATTTTGTTTTGTCTTCCAAGAAAGTATCGCTCTCAAAAATTTCCGGTTGCAAAGGCATGTTTCGGCTGCATCCACTCTTCGTTCCAACTTCACTTTGTCAGCATTTTGCGGTCGTATCAAAGTAATCTCGACGTCAGTCGATCCAGAACCTATGTGGCGAAACGAAATGAATGACTGGATGTCGTCAGGCAAAGTTCACGTCCGCTACGGATCTGAGGCCTCCTTCACAACTAGCTAGAAGTAGTAATATTCTAAAAGCCAACATTTTACTCTCACAGATACATCCAAAAGTAAGGAAAACAGATGACAATATATGGTCATTAGCACGTACGAAGCCGCAGCGTCGTCCCCGACGCACCGGCAGCACTCTCCGAAGAAGTCTCAGATGCGCATGAGACACATGCGACGACGTCGACCGCGTACTGGTGATAGTCGAGTAACAGCAGTAGACGATACACTCCATGCGAGGACGTGGCGTGCGACTAGAAATGAACAGAGTTGTAAACACCGTCAAATCAAGAGAAGAATGACTCGCGGTAGTCGTAGCGGGGATGCTGAGCGTAGCCGCACCATTGCTAATCGAGCCCACACCAGCGCACTTTGACGACGCAGGCGCAGGGTGCGCATCAGGCGTCACGGCGTCCCCTTGGTGGAAGGTAGAAGCCCCATAAACACCCATCGGCTTCAGATAACGGTCACATCAAACGCATAAGAAAACGACATGTGCATACATCACCGCTATCGCCCTCGCACGACTCAAAAGTCCCCGCATCATATCGAGCGGGCATATTCCACGCGCACCCCATCTCGTCGTAGATGTGTTGACCTGAAAAAGTTCACACACCCCGATGAGAACTGGAGTTGCTGGTCGCTGAATAACAAGAGCTTACAGAATCCCGGTGCGTTGCTCCCAGCAGGATCGCAAGCGCGGAAACAGAATTCGCTCGCGGACATAAAGTTCTGGGGCATGATCCTCAGTTCGACGATTACGCGTCCAAAGGTTGTCAGTGACTTACAGTCCATTCGTGCACCTGCTCGAGTTGACCAAAAGCCGTGGAGAAAACGAGCCCTCCGATGGGGTTTCCTACAACGAATGTCAACCGTGGCGCCGAGTTGTTTGTAACAATAGATGTTCCCGACCATTGCCATCCGCTCCGTGGGGATCGAGTTCGCCACCAGCGTCGCCCGCCGGGATGTTGAGCTTTGTCAAGTCACCAACACCTATCAGTGTCAACTACTAGACACTAATGCCAATCTTGAAACACACACCCGTCACTTGAACAAAGTCTGGCGTTTTGACAAAGTGGACACCTTGGATGGCGCCGTCGGGTATCAAGCGCGTACCATAGCCGCTCTACACGATGATGATGATAAACGTTCTCGTTTGAATTTCGCAGAGCGGCGGTGATCACCTTCATACACCACGCAACTTCGATACGCTATCCCTAATCCGTCAATCTTCAACTCTCGCAAAAGAGGTCAAGCGCAGGTACTCGCCTCAGTGTTTCCAATGGCGGCATCCGCGCCTGGTGAGGGAGGTGCCCACAAGCAGCTGATAACAAACGTGCATCATCAGGTATGATTCTGTAAGTTTTAGCATGGCACGTACAAATCATCCACGCTATTAACTTCACGCTCTCATCAGCACCCAACGCACCATCAAGTCAAAATACGCACTGTACGCATTCTGGCACATCGATGTCTGGCTCGACTCCGTCCCGCATTTATTCGTACCCGTCTGGCCCTCCTCAGTCGTCTCCGGCGCCGTATCAGGCATATACGTCGCGCTATACTGTGCCGACGCGCAGGTCAAAAAGAACGAAAGGATAGCGACAGACTCCTTCAACGCGAACATCTTCCACAATCAAAGAACGACAAAAAGTTGGTGGGTGAGAAGGGAAGAAGACGGCGAGCTTCTGATAGCAGGAAAGGGGATTTTATCCCTCACTCAAAGGGCGTACTATCTTTAGAACCGCTTTCAGTACGTCGGGGCCCCTTGCCCGTAGATGCACGAAGGAAGAACGCTCAAGTTTTAAATAGATTGACCTTCAAACGCGAGCGCCGACCTCGAATGCGATATTGTCGGAAGAGCGCAAGTTTCCAATCAGACTGAGATACGAGAAAGATACTGAGAAACATGAGTCGCGTGAAGTATCGATGCCCTGCACGCTTCACTTCTGCATCGGTCGGTCGCGCCAGTAGATGGACTGAAGGAAAATTCATTCCTACACCAGTATAAACGGGCAGGCACACCAATATCTCTAGAATACATATGTTTACACCGTAACTTAAAGCTGCAAAACATTTAAACACATATTCAACCAACACGAAAGAAATACGCACACGGAACAAAAACGATAGCTGTCCCGATCACACATAAGCATTCGGTACTCCAGAGTCCAAAAAAACAGCATGAACAGACTCACATCGTCAGGCGTCAACCTTCCCATGGCCTATGCAAAATTTATCAGACATTGACATAGCAATACGAACAGGCCCGCAACTCACCGACTCGTCAGTCGATAAAGTAGCATCAACCATCGCCGATTTCTTTTCCTGAAGCTGAACGCTCAAACATCAGAACAATTCCAGAAAGGTCGCGAGCCAACACATCACACCTGAACAATGCGGCTCTCTATGCTATCTTCGACCACGAGTTTGATGGCTTTAACGGGGCGATGCTGGCCCAACCTATGAATGCGATCCATCGCCTCTGTACGGACGTCAGGTTGATAGAGAGAGAGCGCAACGA
>JADNYV010000397.1:0-31885 GCA_015501055.1 Mucidula mucida
TAGTGGGGAGGAACCATCTTTCTCTTCGGCATTTCCGGCGAGCTGTTTCTTTCTCAATCTATTCGAACTACGCGATGGCAGTCTTGGCGGCATCCAGGCGATAATTTTCAGGGCTTTCTTAATGGTCTGCATTGTGTAGTCGGTTCGTGTGTCAATGAATGTATTTTACTCACGGCGGGGTCAATTTCAGTGTTCGGTTCGGTTTCTGTAACGGCGTCGGTGGGTCGGTAAATCTCGCTTTGAGACTGCAGTTAAAAAAAAAGTGTAAGCTCGACTATACCGTCGAGCCACTAAGTCGAAAGTCGCACGTTCGATAACTGGATCAAAGCGTCTTCGTTCGGGTCGAGGTGGAGGTACGGAAGTAAAGTAAGTAAGTACGTCCGATCGTTGTGTAGATCTAAGTATAGAGAAGTCCGATATGTCCGTTCTGTGTAAGCGGGCTTACATATGTCTGACCTTCGTCGGTGAAGGAAAGACGTACTAAGCAGCTCATTATGAATTGTCGGCGACTTTTATGACCTGCTTGTCGCCCAAGTGCCCTCAAAACTTCGCTGCCTCTCATCCAGCGTCGCTCATGTTGCTGGGTGCGACATTCCATGTCAAGAATCAAGATGACCTTCCCAAGCGCGGCGGACAAAGAATTATTGCCTAAACGCAGTGCAATGGGGTGTATTCCATTGTTCAAGGCCTACGATCTTGTTCCTGCATGTCGTCTAGCGGCATGTGTCCGAGCTTTGGCATTGGCGAGTGAAGACAGCGTGGGAATTTTGAATGACTTTGATCGACTTCTATTGATGGATGATTTGATTTGTGACTTTGACCAGCTCGGACATGTACGCGTTTCGACAACTCCAGGACCCACGAAAGGAACTTCTTAAGGTTGTAATTTACCTACCGGGGACGGCATGGTCTCTCCTTCTGCTTAGGGCACGATATCCTGCAGGCGCTGGCAACGTCGGACTCAACTGCTTCATTCGAATTTTCGACAAAGCGCAACAAGTGCTTCTCAGAGGACAAAGGACTACTCGATGGCAATATGCGGGCTGCCCAAAGACAATGCAATTTCTTCCATTGTTCCAGGGTCAGCAAATCGACAGTACAAAACTTGAGCAAGAGGCACGAATGCATCAGCCCCCCACCCCCCACCCGCGCCTGCAACTTCACATCGACAAGTGACTCCAAGATCAGCCTATATAAGCCTCCGCTCTCCAGTACCACTACCGAGCACATGGCGAAGCGCAAGGTTTGCCGGTGCTACCATTTCTTATAGACGACGTGCTCATGTCCCACCGTAGGAGCGAGAATGCAATACAGACGATGTCGATTTCGAGGGAAATCGCACTGTTGAAGAACTTCCCGACTTTTTGAACAATCTGGCGACGAAGCTCGATAGCGATATTCAAGAATCACAACTGGTACATATAGTCTATTATATATAACGGTTAGCGCCTGATCTCAGATGTCTCTTTAGAAACGCCGAAAGTTTCCCATAAGTTCTTACTCCAAGGTTACGGGGGCCTTGAAGCAGGCTACGACAGTGCTAAAGGCCTCGGTCGAGGTAATTAGCAGCTGCCGCTTTCATGAGTCTATTCTAACGCTCCCTGTTTCGTTGTTGGTTTGAAGGGTCAACCCGGGCAGCTGCCTCGATATCTGGACAAATTGATCACCGACGTTGGCCAAACTAGTCTCAAAGGCCAATTGCGTTTCGAGAGTCACATCGATCTTCTCGTATCAGGCGTTCTTGCACACTACTTCCCGGTGAAACAGTCCTTCCTTATTGGCCCTCAGTACACGTATGTTCCAGGCCTCACGGACCCAAGGCTTCTCGCAATCAACGACCACTGGTCCAGATACGTAGCAGCAGGCACTACCGTGATCTATGAGGATGAGGATGAGGACGATGACGCTGAGCCCAACCCTCGTGAAATGCAACATCCCTTCGAACCGAGTGACTTCAACCCTGACCTTTTCAAGTCAATGGTTGCAGCGAGCACACCAAAGGCGCCGGCCGATCGTTTTATGGACTACCTTCATTGCCCACCACCGCCCTTCGCACCGGAGACTCCATCGTCCGCGCCCATAGCCTCGGGATCCGGACCCTCTCAGGTCGATGCGTTTCCTCCCCCAATTCTTCCTTCCCCTGTTCACCCTATGCCTGAAATGCCCTCACCGACATCTTTCATGAAGAACCCGCCTTCCCGACTTGGCAAGAACGTCATCCTCGACTTCAATGATCGACTGGTCATGAACAGTCCTGGGCGAATCACCATCAAACGCCCAGATCTAGTAGTATGCCTTTTGGAAGGAATTTCTGAACTCTTGGCAAAGAACGTTGTTATCGTCGAGGATAAGCTTTATCGGCGCAAGGATGCTGTCAAGCAGCTCCTGGGTTACATGAAAGATCTCGAAGACGGATATCGCAAGGCGCTCGGACTAGCGGTGGTTCTCACCACAAAGTTTCAGCTACAAGTAGCCATGTTTCGTCGCTTGCGCGACGACGGACCCATAGAGGCGCTTGGAGCTACGTATACGAATCTCGACCAGGACGATGTAGCAGAGGCCGTTGCTACTTGGAAGAATTGGGATCAGGAGATCGGCGAGCAGCAACTGACACCAGCGGACCTCGTAGATGGACGCAAGGTAACGCTTAAATGGTATGACCTGAACAGCCCAGAAGTGCGGGCCGAGTTGATGAAGGTTTGGGAAGAACACCACAAGTAGTTCATGTTGTCGTTGTGCTGATTTGTATTGTCATGTCTGTTAACGTTTCCGCTTTTATTTGCTAGCCTGCTCTGAATCTTGTTGTGTGTACATTATAAATGATTGTCAAACTACTCGGAACACACTGTTTTAAATGTATAAAGTGTCGATGTCCGGGCCGAGAGCAGCTCACTTGTGTCAAGTCCTTTTGCGCAAATTCCGCAAATTAGAGCCTGGCGGCGGCTGCGGCTGCCCACGGATGTACGGTCCGATCGCCGTGCTGTATTACAGATCGCATAGATAGTGCTTTCGACTTCTGTGAAGAGCCTCTGAAACTAGAAGCTATGTCGTATACACCTGCTGCTACTCCCAGTAGATGTTCTTGCTCAAACTGCTGCCGCCGTACCTTCCCAGGGAGCAATATCTTACCTAAGCCTCTCACATCTGTTGACTGGGCGAATGTGAGGAGACAAACTCATCCGCGGTCATTCAGAGGCAGATAGAGAAGGAAAATCTGAGTCAGTCCGCATGTTTTCTCTCTCACTTTAGCCTCAGTATCTCTCTTTGCATTGACAAGGGCGAACATGGGGGTCAAATTAGATTGCTAGACTCCTCTACTTATGTGTTACTGGTCTGTATACATGACTACAGGTTCTTCACACTTCACCTTGCCCCCTCACGGAGGTAAACGAGGTCTCATGAACACAATGAGGCATTCGGTGCACTAAAGCGATCTTGGTTACACCTCGTATTAATAGGTAGTACTACTTAATAGAATATTCTGGTATTTGTGTACACCTCAGGGCATTGTAGTTGGCGACATCGGTAGCGAGCCCACGAACGAACTGCGGGGAACCAGCGGAGACGTACAGCTCATTGAACAGCTGTGCAGCGGGCGCGAGATTGGCGGGCCAGCCGAGCCACCCGGCATGACCAGCGTCCAGGTACATGTACACCCCCCGACTTTGAGCTGCTGCAACGAGTATGTTACGCCTGTAGTATATACAGTAACTAGAATAAATTCTTGTATCCGTTTGCTCTAAGACGAGTCATCCCAACCGAAGGAAGAAAGAGGATTTTCACTACTCTGCCGAAGGAGATAGGCAACTCGAATGATGCCTTCACTATTAGATTTTCTTGAGACACTCTATACATATAATTTACACACTATATACTAGCGATAGGTTGCGACAATGGATGTTGACGATGGGTGCGAAGATGGTAATAAACATGCATGCAAGAAGTAATGATGAGACCCCACATACAGCAGACAGCGAGAGAAACATTAAATTATGCCGTGAAAGAGAGAAAGAAAATGCTTGTGCAACAGATCAATCAACCAGCAGAACCCACTCTTGATAAACAAGACACGCGCCCGTGCTCTTTTACACCTCGTCCGGACTCTGCACAGCGCTTTTCGACAAGATGCGCGCAGGGTCGGAATCCGGTCCACGCGGTACAGCAGGCCGCTTGTCCCCAACCGACATCGAATGTGCCCTCGAAGGTCCCGATTCGTGCTCGCCCACTATTGTCGATGAAAAGAAAACATCATCAAAATCCGCCGGCTTCCCACTCTGACTCTCCGTCTTGTCACTCCCTACAACCGTCTCCCGCTCTTCCAAAATCTCCGCCTTCTTGTCCCTCAAAATCTCTCCCTCCACATTCCCGTACCCAAAGTATCCGCCATTCGCGTCGCCCGACCCACTCGTCGCCATACTACTCATCGCCATAACACTATCAAAGTATCCTTTCGGCTCTACCATAGCACCCGCGTAAAAGAAGCCGCCAGGGCTCGGGTGAGGATGCAGCGTAAAGCCTCCTGGACTGGGGATGGGATACATACCAGGACTGGGCATCGTATACATATGCGGGCTACCCTGGTAAGGATGCACAGGCGCTCCAGGTGCCGGATTCATGTACGGGTTACGCGACCAGTACCCCCCAGGCGACATCGCCAATCCAGGCGAAAACGGGGTGAGATGTGGCGCCTGGAAAGGATGTCCTTGCGCCTGTCGTCGCGGTGGCGAAACCTTCTTGGGTTGAACTTGACTCTGAGAAGAATCAAACGAGGCAGATGATTCAGCACTCGCCAAAGCTGCTTCTAACGGAATACTGTCTGGCGGTGACGGCGGCGTGGGCGTCATGGGCAAAGTCTGGGCCAAGGAGGAAGAAGTCATGGGATAGTGATGGTGATAATAGCCATTCATAGACATGTCACTTTCACTAGTTTTGAGTGGTTGTCCAAAGGACGGTAGGAATGTGAACGGCGGCATAGAAGGTGTAATTGGAGGGAGCCCGTGAGGCGTCATTGGTATCGGTCCATGGTGTAACGGAGACATGGGATACATCGGAGACACGAGAGCTGGCGACATCTGATGTAGGCCATGATGCATCGTAAAGGAAGTAGGTAAAGGTGGAGGCGGTATTGAAATAGGCCCTGGGTGATGGGGATGTGGCTGGTGAGAGGAAGATTGAGAATTTTTGGGAGAAGAAGACTTGGATGCTCCTTCCAACGGTGGAGTTGATGTAGCGGATTGCACAGATGAAGAAGTAGATGATCCAAAAGACGGCTTCGATGACTCTCCGGATGAATTCGTAGTTGAAGAGGCATGATGAGATGTTGCGGCAAGAGGTGGTCGGAGAGGTTCTTTTACTGCTGTCGGCTGATGAATGTGCGAGTGAGTATGGTGAGGGTGGGGCATGGACATCTGCAGTTGAGGAGGATAGATGTCGTAAGGAGAGTTTGGGGCCGAGAAGTCAAGGTACCCAGTTGGAAGGTTTATGTGGGAAGGAGGTTGAGACGAGGATGATTGGTGACCTCCGTAGGCCGTAAGAGATTGACCGAAAGCAGATAGAGCAGGCGACGCTGGAGTCGCGCCAGAAGGCGAGAACTTGTCATAATGCACCTTCAACGGACGTCCATTATATTCATACCTGCAATTCGCGTTAATTTCGGCCGCAACGTACGGAGCAAACTGACCCATTAAACATCTTGACCGCACGGTCAGCATCGTAGTCTGTCGCAAAGACCACCGTTCCGAAACCTCTTGACCGGCCGTCCTGACCGAGAGCCACGTCCGCGCGAATGATAGTCCCGGCCTGACGGAACAGATCCTTCAGATCTTGCCATTGGCAGTGAAATGGCAGCTGAAGACAAAATCAAAAATGATGTCAGAGATACAAATTGTGAAGCTTACATTCCCCACAAAGAGATTTTTGCCGCCACCGGATGAAGTGGGGCGGTCAAGGCCGTACAAAGAGAGCGTATCGATATCCGGAAGAGGGTACGATCCGGATGGTGCAGGTGTAGGGTTGTCGAAATCCGGTGGCAGACGGTCTGGACGAACTTCAAGAATCCGAGTCTGCCATGAATATCCATTGAACTTGTCAACAGCGCGCCCAGCGTCCTCGGCGGTAGCAAGTAGCACAGTGCCGTATCCGCGTGAGCGATTGTCCGGTCCCAAGGAAACATCCGCGCGCAAGACGGTACCTGCCTGTCTGAATAGGTCTTTAAGGTCTTGCCAACGTACGCGGTATGGTAACTGCCGCCTTGTCAGCGATTAGCGTGGCGTCAATACAGGTGGACACACATTCCCAACAAACAATTGCGTTCTAGTGTCCCGCGGAGGGCCCGTTCTTCCGTCCGGCGAAGGGCGTGCAGAGGTGGCCATTTGAATTACGGCTTCAATGTCATCATTAGTAGGCGCAGAGCCGACGACGGACGAGGAGATGGGCATAGGAGATCGTGAACGGGCATCCTATATGGATCGATGAGTATATAACGGATTGTGAACAACGGCGACGACGACGAACAGGGCGCAGAGAATCCATAAACAGTGCCTAGGACAGTGTTGAAAGAGCGTGGTCGTCGTCGAGGACAGCGAGCTCGACGTTTCGGTTCAAGAAGAGGAGTTGGAGCGAAACGAACCCGACTGACAGGAACGGGGTCAAATGTGGAGCCTGCAAAAACATTGCACATTTCATACCAATTCGACCAAAAAGGGCAAATCCCGACGCATTTTCGCTGCTGTCCGCCGCTCGGCTTCATTCCAGACGGAAACGAGGCTAATTTAGTGTCTCGTCGTTGTGATTTCTGCGTTCAACTCTGCGTCGCACATCGGTGCCAATGCGATCCAATCTTGGCAGATTACGTCATCGATGATCTGAACTTTCCCTCGAGCTCTCCCGCGAGTGCAAGTTTTCTCATAGCTACACGAGGCTTATTCGAGGTTGTATTTCTCTGGACCGCCTCTGAAAATCGCGGCGTCCACCCTTCCTTGCTGAGCCTCTGGTGGGCGCCTGAGGACCCAATGTTTGTCTTGCCTTCAAGGTATCGAGGACGGTTATAGTGTATCCTCTACTGATTCTGGAAGTCTAATTGCTATTCTGAATCTTACTGCTATCAGCGAGCTATCTCTGTGATCTCACACCACAATATCGCATGGACACGTTCTGTGTAAACCTTCTGCCTGTGGTCATCTGAAGCTCTCATTATGTATTGCTCCTTGCTCTCACTCATATCTCTGAGGAAAACACACGGTACGTCCCCGTTTGTAGCAATGATCTCTAAAATCAAGCTTGTCGATACTCCAACGCGTCATCTTGCAATTGGCATTTGTAGGCTCCAGTTCAAGTCGCTTCGTAGATGCATCTGGTATTGGTACGATGATTGCCAGTCATCACATTAGGCCTTTACCTTGTCCTCCATTACCAAATTTACGTAGTGATTTAATATCTATCTATAGAAGTTTCCGTCATTAAAATGTAGTGTACGTTGCGCCACAGGTACGGGAACCCTAACCCCAGTGTGATCGACGTCATATTGCAGACAGGTTGCTCTCTGCCCACAACGACGACGACGTTCATGCAGCACAGGTATTAGAGACCGCGTTCAAATAAGCACGTCTGACGACAAAGACAGTAACATTTCTGCTGCTTGAACGGGCTATGCGTATTTTCGGTCGCGACATTTGCACGACATTCACCCCATGGCCTCCGTCGATGATTTTGTTTATCTCTTAGCAGCGTCGGAAACCCAAGAGGTGCGCTTTTAATCGTACAGTGTGTCGCAGGCAATGACGAGCAGAAATAGCAGCAATCCCGCGGTCTCTCCATCCCCCACCTTGTTAGAGTCATCCTCAACAGCGAGGCCTCACTCTACGACACCATAGACTATGTCATCTCCGAAACCGCCACACACGCGCCCTTTCCAGACATCCGGCCCACCCTCATACCTATCCGCGAGGCCTTTGCCGATTTTATCGAAAACGTCGCCTCGGCCTGGGACGAGGCGGCCCAACTCCTCCTGTACACCTACAACGCCATTGGCACGCAGGAGACCCCATACGACCCTAGCAATTTGCGCTCGCGAATACAGGAAACACGCGACCTGCTCCCCTACCTTGACAGCGTGCTCGAAAATATTAAAGACCTCCTTACGCGGCAACGCGCGACCAACGACTGGTTCTTTCTCAAGCTCATCGGCATCCCGTCTGCATGGGACAAGGCCCGCTCTGACCTCCCCCACGCAATATCCCTCCTCCATCGTCTCTGCAGAGAGACCATCGAGTGCCTTGTAGCCCTGGAACGGTGCGTGTTCCGCTTGACGGACCTGTTTGCCGATTGGGAGTGGGTGCGCAAGCTGCGACGCGACGAGAATCTGCGCGGCGAGGTTTATAGGAACATGGAAGTTATTCAGACACCCGTGTTACCTTTAAGAACGCATGTGGATCAGCTGAGGAGACATCCGAAGCTTGAGTTGAGTAAGCGTGCAGATCAGTTAAAGCCGGGAGAGCTGGAACGGTGAGTTGTCTCCGTTGTTTCATGGTTTAGGCAGCAGGCTTCTTCCCTGAGCGCTGCTATCTTTCCTGCTTCTTTCTTCCCATACTTATGGCATTGGCAGGTTGAGCATGAGCAGCATGGCCTCGTCGACAAAAGGAAAAGGAAAAGCAAAGACTGTGCTGGCACCGTCAGAATTACTGGCTGCCGCTGCGAGCCAGAAATTCCAGGCCTCTATGGCTGCCTCTGGACAGAAGTCTGCCAGCAGTTTTAGCCTGAATTTCGAGGATTCATAGTGGTTGGAGGACGTGGATTGGCATTTTTGGGTCTGTTATGTTGGTTATCTTACATTCTGTATCGCTCACTTAGACATACTGATAATACTGCATCATTGTTTTTGCTGCGCTTATGAGATGTCGAAGGACCGTCGTAAGTATACAATAGGTGGGGTTTTTTTGTGGGTGTGGAGAAATATCGTACTGATAACCCAAGTCCAGATTGCCTTCATTGCTCCACTCAGAAAAATTCCGACTCTTATACGCCGCCGTCGGGTTTCACAGCTTTTTTATCCTTTAATCCTCATCCTCAGCTACGAACCTTCGAGATTATCTCTGACGCGGGACACAAGGAACCGCGAGGTATGTGGGTGCTTGTTGACTTTCCGAAGTCGATAATTAATATCCATCTGTCTATATAGCTTTGCAACGAAATTGATCCTCCTCTTTGACTTGTTTTGAAGTGCGAGTCTCCATCGCGCTCGGTAGTCTCGATCGTTGACGAATCGATCACAAGTGCAACACTGTGCAACACCACGACAACAAGTCTAACGAGCTGCGCTGTGGATCGCTTTGAAATTGGATAGACATGGATGCGGCTCCTCGGGCCTCAGTTCATCTGTTTTTGAAGCTCTGCGAACAGGAGGGTAGCTCTATCTGCGCTATTTATGTGCTAAAGATCATTAAGGCTAGACTGTAGGAGGTATTTCACCACTCTCAACGCGCTTCCTATCAAGTCTAGGCATTATTCTTGTTCCGTCGTCGTCAACTCGACATGGGTGTTCAAGCTCCTGCTGCTTCTTGGGATGCTGCCATGGTGTCCTCGCCATCGTTCTGTTGTACGTGCTACGATCCACCTTTCATGTCAGAATCCGACGTTCGCGCTTTGTCTAGACCGTAATATGTATACAGTGACGGCACTCCTCCATTCGAAGCGACGTCCATCATACACGGTTCTCGCACTCGTTCCTAGAATCAAGGGACACCGCTCCTGCCAAGGAGTATACTCGCAGTGGTTAATCACAGTCTACTCAGACGGGCTGATTTGGTCGAGAAGTGTCTGAACGCCTCTGAACGCATGGTGAACTCTAGCACTTCACCAGGTGCAGCTGTTGTTCATCAAAATGATTGCAGGCGGTTGGTGGAGTTGAAGCGCGCGACAGATTCAAATGTTTCCCAACTGTAAGATCTTCCAACCATCAGGACGCGGAGTAATCAGTGGATTGGTGAAGTGTGAACGATGCTGTATAGTGCTGTATATCTCAAGCGTACGCGAGCTAGTGTTGGCGGTGTGTACCTGCCTCAGATCGTATTAACCGTCGCGCGCCGCCTGATCCCAATCCAGAAAGCGTCTCCGTGACGACTGACACGATGTCACACATTTGTCTTTTCCTAATGGAGTTGGCAAGGCTTCTTCCTCAGGGAGGGACGGCAAATATTTTTAAAAGAAGATTGATATGTTCAGATGGCGGACTGCTCTTCCACACAACCCATACACACTCTTTGCTGGTCGCCGTCGCCACCATGGACATTCCCCGCACTGATTCACCCGTCTGCGGGTTCGAGTTTCCGTCGTCGGCGCCGCTCACCTGTCCGTCGCCCGGCTGGATCCGCGCGTTGCCGTCCCCGGACACCAAGCCCTATTGTAGTGCCGAGTCAGACGAGCACGACCTCTGCTCTGAAGCCGAAGCGGACCTCGCCTCGCTCGTGCACCACCTCGACCTTTCCATCTACTCGGGCTTTCATAATCCGCCGAGCTTGCGCTTTTCCTTCTCCAGCCGCGCGTCATGCTCGAGTACAGATTCGCTCTCGACTATAGGATATACACCGCGCTCATCCATTCTCCACACGCCGACATCCTCCATGGATTTTAACCAGTTCAACCGTCGCTCTTTACCAAAATCACGCTCGCTGGCGTCTGTAGCGCTTTCCCCAGCCGCGAGACGCGCTGCCGTCTACATAATTGACGACGAGGACGTCGAGGAGGCGTATGGTGGTGGTAAAATATCCTATGACATGGAGATGGGCCATGCGGAGGAGGAAGAGGAGGAGGAGAAGGAATTACATGATAACCCTCCATCGCGGTTTTCGATAGATGAAGAGGAGCGGCCTCTCAGTAAGCGCGATATTTGGACGCGCTCACGGACAATGTCTATGACTACACCGCTGAGCCCCATTCAGTTCCCGCGCAGCTCTCCGTCCTACCCTCCCTCACCGCCGCCTCCCACCCCCCGGCGAAGCAAACGCAAAACCCTGCTCTCCATGCTCCATCTCGCATCCTGAGCCCCCCTTCCTTTTTGGACTCGTTGTTTTTTTTGGATCATCCTTCACCCTCATTACTTCTTTCTCTCTTCACGGATAGGTTGTACTGCACTCCTTTGTACGAACACTCAGCACACACACTCGTTTTGGTCGTTTCCTTCTCCCCCTACTCCCCACGCGTGACTCGATCACACAGACTTTGGTACTGTACGCACTTTTAACTTGCCGCTGTTCTGTATGTATCCATATGTATCTCAGTCGGAACTGGGTCGTCACTCAGCGCTCACGTTCCACGACGCGTATTAGAGTTTATTGCCATCACACGCACGCTAGGACATATATCACCGGAAGTCACAATCCCGCGATATGGGGCGAGGGACCCGTCCAAGGGTTGATGGGACCGTGGAAACTGGGGTCGAGATGAAAGGAACATGGAAGCCGTCGGGCGATCTGATGGCCGCCAGTGGAAGCTCCGTGGAAGGTGTATTATTGGGACCCATATGCTGAAGTACTTAATTTGTAGGGTGCGGTGTGGCGCAGGCGCCCGCCGCAGCATTCTCCGTATCATCGTAGAGTATTAGCCCGTCGGTATTCAGGGATACGCTGCATTAATTTCTCAACTCGGATTTGAATTGTTTTCTCTGGAACGTTTGGTGTGGCTTCGCACTTTCCTGCATCTAGCAGGTGTTTATCCATCCAGCGGAGGACTCGGAATCGAATGAGGGTAGAGGAAAACTTCTAAAGAATCACTGAACAGGGAGGTCGCAAAGACAACTTAGCTTCGGCATTTGTTCGTCAGTCAGTTTAGAGAGGACTAGTTCACAGCTCCACCTAGTTCTGAATGGATGAAGGTGAGGTGAATATAACTGCTGTAACCAGAACCACTCCCCCCTCACTTCCGGCCGCGAAAATTTAGCTGCGTCTCAAACGGCAGTGTTAGGGGTAGGTTCAAGGCCTGCGCTCTTTTGCTCTGCGTCGTCGCCTTGGGCTTGGACTCTACTAAGGACCGCGTGGGAATTTGTAACAGCTTGAGTGACTGATCGCTAATTACTTGCATCAGCTCAGGCATGTACGCATTTCGCTCATTCCCGTACTCACGGAAGGAGTACCTATACGGCTGAGGTTTACACACTCTGGACTTTATCTGCTCAGTGCTTAGAGCGTGATGTCCTGCAGGCTCGCAACGTCGGACTCACGCCATCAGCTGTTTCATTCGATTCTCCCCCAAAGCGCGAACATTGCTCGTCTTGGGACAAGGCACTCCTGGATGCAATATGCGCGGGCTTGCAACCTGACAGTGATGTGGCGGGGATCACGTGTGCTCTCGTTGTTTGATTGTGCGCGCCGTGCTCTGTTACTGACCATCATCATTATTCACGGCGGTAGCGCTCTCTTGAACCGGCGTCTTGATTTCTCCTTCCGCTCGTCGCCATTGAACCCCGACCGCTACATATCTCAATGTCTACCAAGAACCCCATCCCATACGTCTCGGGAATCGCTTTGAACCAAGCCCAAGTGGATGCAATGGCGCACTTATCACTCTCCGAAGAGGAAATGTCGCGTTCGCGCACGACACATTGTGCCCTCATTGACCTAATGGAACGGAAGAAGCAGAAACTCACGCTCGTTCCCTTCGAGCACAAAGGAGAACGCCACTACCTATTCGTCACTATAGTCGTGCCCTCCTTCGACGGCAGCGATCCGAAGATGACTGTACCCAAGTACATATTCGACTCGTTCCGTAAAAGTTATGGCCGTGGTCCGAATCATGAGTTCGACCGCCTTTATGGTGCGACGTTTCGATGGCCACTTTTTTTCGCTGGTACGTTATTGCAACATGGTTAGTCTAACACTAATTGACGTCGTTTCCTAGAGCCAGATTGGCTCTATGCCAGGATGAGGGAGACCGAATGTTACTGGCGGCACTGTTACGAACGTAGGGAGCCGCAGACGGAGGTGACGAATGCCACTGAGAGGACAAAAAGTAGCAGTGCGGCATAGACTGAAACGATAAATTTGATAGCATCAGCTACGCGCGATGATGCTAATTCTCTCGTAGAATGCCCTCTCTTCATGTGTGCATATAAACTATCCGAGTACTCTGGAAAATGTATCATGTCTGTCTCCCTTCTCACCGATTAATTATCTTTATTGAATCCATCATCACCTTACGCATTCAACACACGACTATGCCTTCGAAAACTCGATCCCGCTTTCGGGACTCAGTTCACAGCTCAACACGAGGGTTGTACTAAGTAAATGTAATGGTATTGATACTGACCCCAGATGCGGAGCCTTGATAGGATGGAGAACATGCTGCTGTAGTAACAGGCTCAGTTGTTAACCTCACATAGCCTAAAACTATGCTAAGAATTATTGCGCCACCGTACCGCCTGTAAAGTCTAAAAGTATGGTTCAACCCGGGTTCGAACCGGAGACCTTCTGTGCCGATTGTGTAAGACAGAAATCATAACCACTAGACCATTGAACCGACGACTTTGCTCAGAGATCGTACAAAGTATTCACTTTGGCACTGTTGCGCAGATAACGGATTCCTAACAAAACAAATGTTTCGCATGCTTCCCAAAGTTGCAGGTTAGTCTTCCGGTATTTCAATGTCCGACCACGCTGTATAGCCTCAACGAATCAGTGGCGTTGATTTCAAGGATGTGCCGCGTTCCGCTTGATAAGAAGCACCGTCTGGAGTTGCGAAAACATACATGAGAGACCTGAGAAATCTGCGGGATAAGGTGCTGCTTCTCATGCCAGTCCTTCTGGCTATCATGGTGAAGTAGGAAATCTAGTGGGTGCGAAGCTTGAGGAGAAACAACGGTGTTAAAAGCTTGGCATGGCCGGTGCCGGGCCACGTGTGCGTATTGTTGCCGTATCAGTGAGGTTATACCCCGGAATGAGAATTGCCTCGTGTTGGTCAAGTATTCTGTGGATATTTCTCAACGACTCCCACTTTCTACGACTTTTTGACGCCTCTAACGACGCGATACCGTATCTGACTCTCACGACTTGAAGACCTGGATTCTACGCCAGTACGTCTCCAGCTATAAAGGTTGATAATGACCCACGGGCGCTTATTAGATTGAACGACCCCAAAATGCCCAAGAATATAGGAGGGCTTGAGGCCGACGACGACACTACGAGGGGTCCGCCGAATATGAGGAGAAAGGCGACGAGGAAGGAAACCATTCTGAGTTTGGTGGAGATGTTGTTGCAGGCTAATGATGAATCCAGTAATCATGGTGAGTGGCCGTAATGACCGGGGTTTGGACACGTATTGATGTTCGCTACAGGGGATGAGGAACAAGTCAATCTTGAAGACGACAAGGACGTTCGTAAGTCTGGCTTGACGTTGACTACATATCACAGTCTAGATAACATGTCCGGTTTAGCCACGGTCGACGAACACCTTCAAGTCGTCGGCGCAGAAACCTTCCACAAATTCCAAAAGTGCGCGATCAACCTTTATGAATTGCCTCCGGACCGCTGACCTCTCCATTACAGACGTATTAACAATTTGGATAAGGAGGTAAGCATCCACGCCTTAGAACGACACTTATCTTACTCGCTACTCCCAGCTGCGGAACTTTGCGAACGCCGCTCGCCAACTCGGCAGTTCAGCCGCAATCCTGTCTTCGGCCTTTCACCTCCGCGAACGACTCGCCCAGATCCTGCACCTCTATCGCGAAAACGCCGCGGATCTCTTTCCAAGAAAAGTGGTTCGAACCACAATAAACAACATTCCCGATGATGCACCAGCCCAGAACACGTCCCGGAGACTAAAGCTTCATGGCCGGCATCACCTCCGCATCCCTCAACATTTTGCACGACCCAAGGTTGACGAGAATCTCGACTTGGAGGACTTTCCTAAACAATTCGATGCCCTCGCAACCGATGTTACGACGTTCATGGACTGTTTGAACGAGTTTCCTGAATTCACAGATGAAGCAGTCAATGCGTCGATCTCTGCATTCCAAGGCGACTTGAAGGTACGCGGTCTTTGTTACCCGAAAGCGATTGCTCAACATTCAAGCAGTACTGGGCCTCATGCCTCCGTGAATACAATGGCCAATTCCGTTATCCTGCTGTGCAGCGGTACATTCATGACCTAACGTCCGAGATGGGGGAGCACATTGATGCAATTTCTGCGACGCTATCTATGTTCATCGAAGTTGGTGTGCCTACCATTCGATTTGCCCAGAAGCATGGCGCGACGAATTTGCTGAACCTGTCTACTGTCGCCACCTTTTTTTCTGCCGTCACGGCGACAACCATGCAGTTCTCGTATGAGCTCAAGACTCATTCTGGTACCGCGGTCAATAGCTTCTGGTTCGCGTCACTTGTGTTCTCTATCGCAGCGGCTGTCAACAGCTTGCTTGGTTTGACATGGAAGCAAGCCATGTAGTAAGCGCCTTCCCTTCTCTTGATAAATACGCGTCTCACTATAACATACAGTCGTTCTCCCGGACACCGAGTCCCCTGGTGGGTTCTCATTTGGATCAAGCGATCTCCCCTTGTCTTCCTCGTCATGTCGGTTGCCTCTTTCTCCGTCGGACTTTGTTGCTTCGCATATGCATCAGAGCAAGTGAGCTCCAAACCAGCTTCAGATTTGATGTCGCTAATGTATTCATACAAAATGACAGAGCCATATCACCTCCACCATCACAACGGTCTTCACCGCATTTACCTCATTTGGTCTCCTCGCCGTGTCGGCTTGGTTCGCCTCTGAACGATGGGCGTTTGGGCGGCATAGTGGAAGGAAGTGGCTTAGCGATATCATTATGGATGCCAGTGATCGATTCTTCTCACTTCCAGGCATGGGCGTATTCGGCTCCTGCGTGCGGAAAATTGGGAAAGGTTACAAGAAGACGAAACATGCGTTCCGGCGCGGTCGTCGCGCGACGAAGCGCCTAAGCTCTCGAACAGTCACCTATTTCTCACGTACTTCCAGCGATGACGAAAAGCACGACGACGTGGAGGCGAATGGCAATAGCAATGGACCCATTCTGCCACTCTCGAGTCCGCCCAATTCCCCAACGTTCAAGTACAGCATGTCTGACCCTCTACCGAGCGAAATCCGCGCATCCAGTCCCAGCCCGACCACAACCCCAACGCTCGACGCCACCGCTCCTCCCTCGATCATGGAAGGCTCCAGCCCAACTGAACCCTCCGTCGGTCGTCAACTATGGCAAAACGCAATTCGCACTGTCAAGATGCGATCTGCAGTATCTTCCAATTTGGCGGCTATGGCGCAGAAAACGCGGGGGACGCCTAATCGGCAGAGGACACTGTCGTCAACGCTGCAGGGGAGAAAGAGGATGATAGCGGAAACTCCGGTCAAGGGTGTGCTCAGGTCGAGGATTGCGACGTTGACGCCTCAGTTGAGGTGTCTGGAGACGACCAAGGATCTTACGGCGCACCAGGCCCTGGTAAAGCATATGCAATTCTCTCCGAATGGGAAGTATCTTGCTACGTCGAGGTGGGAGATATGCTTTCTTCGGTTTGATCTTCGAGTGTATTGACTCGTCATCTCTTAGTTGGGATAGAACGTCTTTGATATTCCGCGTTGGAGTGAGATTCTTCTTTTTGGTAACATTTCAGTAACTCAGACACACTTCCAGGACCCTTTCGTCTCGCACCGCATACTCGCACATGCCAAGGGGTTCGTTCACCAAGTCGCCTGGTCGCCAACGGGCCATCTCCTGCTCACGAAACTCAACAAGAGCGTCAAAGTCTGGACCGAGGTGGGTTATAGTTTGCGCACTGACGATGAATCTCAGTCGTCGCTGTCCTACCTTTCCTGAAAATGCCAGATATCTGATTGTCTTTTGTTGGAATCTCTTCCTAGGACGGAGTGTGTCAGCGGACGATTGATAGACCTGTGGCCATAGAGTCTATTACATGGTTGCCTACCGGAGATGGTGCGTTTTGCTGTAAACTTTGAGCGATGCGAATGTTGATACTGTGCGTAGGCTTCTTGTCAGTCGAAGGCACGCTAGTGGCGAAATTGGTACGTCGACAGTCAAGTGACTGAATGAGGAGATTGATTGCTTGTGGCATTGTAGGACTTGAAAGGAAATGTGCGCTCCCTTGTTGATTCAATTGGTGGATGCTGATCCCTGTGATAGGTCATGGGACAATATGACTTTTATCCCGTCAAGTTGCACGATGTCGCGGTGACACCGGATGGTATACGGCTTCTGGGAGTAGGTCCTTTGCTGGAATCCAAAGATCATCTAAGACCAAGCAAACCTCGCTCAGTTGAAAAACGATTAGCAGGCGCGTGCTCTTGCTTGATCTACTTTTCCCACCGCTCAAAGTCTCTAACAGTTTATAACACACTGACAAAGACCATCGAACAGTGAGTAATTTTTGCCTTCCTGGGTTCACGAACCAACTGTTATGCAGTCAAACTCCCGTCCTGAATGATGTTCGAGATATAACTCTGGCAAGGAACACGAAGCATGGCCTAATAGCTCTGGTTAGCTATGAGAACAGGGTATTTCGCGTCATCTCAGGTGCTCCTTCCCCGCTGATACATATCGAAGGCTCCTCCCCAACTATGGAAAATCGACATGGTTAAAGATCACTTGAACCACGAACATAATGCTGCAGATAATCTGGTTGCACGGTTTACGCTCAGGTACTCCACTTCATTGGCCTCATGAGTACAGAACATCTGAGCCCACTCATTTCAGACATACGTATATGCCCAAAGTCCAGGTCGAGTTCGCAGGCCCAAGTTACTTCGGTGGTAAGAACGACGAGTTGGTTCTCTGCGCTGGCAAAGGTCCGTTCTCGCACATCATATGTGAGTCTCGTTTACTGATGCAAGACTCAGCTGGAGATATACACATCTGGGACACGGAGTCCGGTGCTCTACTGCATCATGTCCGAGCACAAGCGCTCGGCGGTGACCTGACATGTATCGCATGGAATCCAGCCGCCGAAGACCCATTTATGTTCGCCACCGGAAGCCATGATGGCGCCGTGCGGATATGGACCCGACCCACCGAATCCACCGACACCGGCGACGAAGCCGTGAGCTCCGTGCTTGAGAATGGCGGACATAGCGCCAGCTATACGCCCCGGACCGCGTCTCCGTTCGAGTTTGAACGAACGGATAGTCCGCTGACGCAGCAGGAGTTTGAGTCTACGGATAGTATAGGTATCAGTGGTAGTGTGGCTACCAGCGAGGTTGGGCTGCTCAGGGAATTGCGGACTGTGGCGTTTGCGTCCGAGCAGGAACCAAAAAGATAATCTGAGATGTATGCAGATCTTTACATTGTAATACTACTACTTCTTTGCATATGGAACAAAGGATGGATGCAAAACTATACTAGACCAATTTGGGATGAGTAGCTCGTAGTGAATTGTGGATATGGTCGGATAGCCGAGTCAACAGATTCTTGCCGTCCAAACATGCTGTCGCGTAGCAAGCTTGTATGCCGTCAAGAGCTGAAAAACAGTTTCAAAATACCGCTGAGGACTTAGCTGCTTGTCATGGGTACTCGATAGCAGCAGTAGTAGTATTAAGTCCCTGCATGTGAGTCTCAGCTGATCGGGTAATAGGTTGCCTTCTACCACCATGGCAGAGACCGTTAAGCCACGTTTGGCACCGCCATTAGAGACACTGAAACCTCTTTTTGTTTACCACCCCATGACAGGCGAGATCATTCTGCAATTCGGTTGCAGGATCTCGTCCAGCGACACGATGGCCATGTCGTGGTTGCTCGTCCACCAAGCCGCAATTGTTATAGCCCAGATAAAAGGTTATTTGTCTAAGTCGAAGGATAGAGATACGGGACTTATAGAGGACTCGGAGTCTGACCTCATCGCGGCGGGAAAATACTATTTTCACGCGACCGAACCCACTTTCGCCGACTACGAGATCTGTTGCGACTTTGACCTTTGGGAGCCGCCCGCCAGCCCTGATGACCTCCCAGAGCCATGGAAGACACTTACCAATGAGTTCAATGAGCGCTCTTTTCACATCCAAGTACCAAAATGTTCCGCCAGTAAAATCGCCAATTGGGTCAAATTCACAGACCCGCGCTGTATGCTCACCGGCTCTCGAGATGTCATTGAAGGTCACCATCTGGTACCTGAGGCTCATTCTGCTTGGGTGAGTCTTTCAGAGTCTGTCCGGCTGGATTTAATTCTTCTCTATCTGTTAGGCTTCCCACTACCAAATCTTGGATTGTGCCTCACCTTACAGCAATCCCATTCCCATAACGGCTACGCGTTTTATTGACGACGTCCGGGCTCGCGTGACGATGAGTCCTTCTGCCCTTCGTCTCATGGACGACGCATTTTTCTGTCCATACCCCCTCAAGGCTACGGACGGTCTATGTTGCCTATTATGTCGACCTTTCGCGGACAGACAGCGGCCGCGAATATCATCTCCGCACGCTGCATCTCACAGAGCGAGTTTCTCCGTACTTTCTTTATCTCCGCTTTATTTGGACGATGTTCAAATGTGTGCCACCTTCCATTTCAGCTGCGAGGAGAAAGACCAAACCGGCATGGGCCTTGAGTATGTTCGTAGATCTGGATATGCTCTATGATGTTGATTGTCAAAGGTCATGGTAGTAATGGTGGCGCCTCAGGTGCATCTGGTCACGAAGACGCGTCTTCTATGACATCCGATTCCTTCCATTGTGTCCAACACATCAGATGATGCTGAGGCGAGAGAACGCCTTGTCCCTCCCAAATTACTGCAACTCTTTGCTGATGTAGAGGCAGGTAAGAACCCATCTACTACGCTAGATTTTGCATCGTGTTTACTCTTTGAATAGGAAAACGCGACCCACCGGCAATCCTGTATGAGTACGAAACGAATTATCCCGGAATGGCGCGGATCGCCCGCATTAGAGAGCAGTATATCCAGGAACATCCACAGGTGACCGGCTCTAGTACTGCGATGCATGACGGAGAGCTGGAAGCATAGCGTGACTGTTTTCTTTGTCGCTTGTTCTGTAACTGTAACTGTAATCCGCCCTCATGAAGACATGTTCATGTCGATATTGTATCACTTCGTTTCCGAATACAAAAATGATGATCCAAGCCCTGGATGGGTCCCATTTTCCGCAAGGACCGAGCCGTGTTATCTTTGCTCCCTTCCGTGAAAGGACTACTAACACAGCTAATTTCATCTAATGTTATTTCGTCTGTTACCGCCACCACCACTTGCGTTCGGTAAACCCAAGCAGCTATACTTCCAAGACCATATGATACCGATGATATCGTCAGGATTCACCATCGCTGTCAGTACTTGAACGCATATAAACTAGGTTTTAAACTTGTAATCATTGCAATCCAAATGCTCTAGATTATAACTAGTTCCAAAAAACCGTGTACCAAAGGAAAGACATAGTACAATTTCGAAAACAGCTTCTATAACGTCCATCCATCAATTCCCGTGTAGATATCGTGACTCGTCGAAAAGGAGAGGAATAAGATAATCGCGCAGCCAGCCCTCTAATGTGGGGAGACACGATTTACAGATGACTGTCAACCTTGCCATCATCTTCAACAATTTCCAACATGTGCTCGACAATCTCCTGCGGCGTAGTGACATGCCAGCTTGCAAGAGTGCGCTTCGTGCTATGGCCAACTGCTGTGGTGAAAACAGCGTCGGCAGAAATTGCCAACTCGACAGGTGATGCGGTCTTGGCCTCAGGATCGATGAGGGTCACCGAGAGAGGCGCTTCGAGAAGAACTTTCTCTTCGATGGGTGAATGACCATTTGACGGGAAGAGATTAAGTGCGCGGAACATATCCTCATCGGTCTACATAACTTATCAGGTATCATAAAACGATGTACGATGGGATACGAACCTTGTCGTCGCCAGCACAGAAGATGAACTCGGCATCGGGGTTGTTATAGAGAATTCGCTTGACGATCTCGCCCTTGTTGACCGCGATGGGGCGAACCTCGAGATTCTTCTTTCCGACGAGCACTGTAATGGAACGTCAATTTGAGACCCTAAGACAGAACAGGACGGCATACCTTCAATCGGACGTTTGTGAATCAAGTTGTTCTCAAGCAGATCTTGACATTGACGACATTGGAACTGACCCCACTCTGGGTCACTCGAACGGTAGTGCCAGGTGATTGAGCTCTTCTTGACCTCAATGTGACTGCCAGTCGTCCGCTGTAGACTTAATCAGTATCGGCACACATACTGGAAATACGAAATCGTACCTCGGTGTAGTACTTGAAGATCTCATGAACCTCAGCCATCCAGCTCATATCCAATGACTCAGTGAAGTTCGTCCACTCCTTTGCTCCAATTTCCCGCACGAACCCACCATGCTCAGCCGAAAATCCAAGCTTGGTCAAATGACCGAGATGTTGTTCCAAAAACGCGCCATCACGACCTGAGATAATGTACACCAGGTTCCTTGGGTCATCGCACAACTTTGTCAATGCCTCGAGAGTTTGCTCCGACGGCGTAGCCATGCTGGGAGTCTTGACAATTGGCGCAAGCGTACCCTGGACTCGCATTAAAACGAAATATCACAATGATCGACATGGACCCACATCGTAATCAAACAAGAATAGTCGCTTCTTCGCACTGCGGTATTTCGACTGGAGAACGTCTTTGGGAATGTACGGTGTCATCCTTGCTGTGTTCTGACTGTTCATTTGTCCGAGAAGCATCTTGATGAGAACGGCGGCCCAGGTGTGTGACGTGTGCGTCGTGACAACTTTATGAAGCTTAATGTGTCGCTTGAGTTTCTCCGCTTCTCCCATTAACAAGCCTTGGTTTATAGCTGCGGCGACATCCTGCGTGAAGAGAATCAGCGGGCGTGTAAATCCGGATCGGATACGATCACATACGCCAAGACTCCACGGGTTGACTTGCAGCGCCTCCGACATATGTTTGCTGATTCCCATGAACTCGCTTAGTACACTTGGGCTGCGGTTCGTCTTTTCTTGGGCGATGACGAACTCCATGGATGTGGTGTTCATTCCATCCCGAAGAGGCGTTATTACGGCGAGATCTGCGACGGAGAGCAAAGCGTAAAACTCGTCCTTCTTTAAGGACTGGTGACTGCAATAGCAATCAGTGAGAACGTTGTTGCTAATATTAACTCGACCCACTAATGGTGAACGGGGATAAAGTCCAAGCTTCCGTACTCGCCGTTAATGTGAGCGACTAGCTCGCTGACTTGTCGTTCCAGCTTTGGAGAGTCGGTCAGAGCAGGAGACGTCACTTGGATCATCACAACATTGCCGATCCACTCCGGGTAGTCTTCAAGAAGCTTCTCAAACGCGCGAAGCTGGTGAAGTGTTACTGTCAGTATCCGGGGAAAGTAATCGATGGTCACCTTCTGCAACACGCCTTTTACGACATCGAGCTTGTCGCGTCCGACAATGATCTTCTTGCCTTCATAGAGCGTTTTAAGCGCTTCTAATTTCGGCTGGATCCCTGGTCGCGTGCTGGACGAGAGGTAAATATAGAGAATCAAGCTTGGGACGCGTTGATCTGCTTACATGTCACGAGCGACGCGTTCCGCATCGATTCCTACCGGACAGTGCATGACCGATGTAACATGGCCTTCAATATCAATTCCGCGGTGGGTGGTCTCGTATCCACATACGCGAATGCATGTGGAGATAAAGTGCCGGGAGTAGGAGTATGTTTGGAAACAGACGAGATTAGCGCCTAGCATGCCGTCGAGTATTTCCTTTCGCCCTGCGTGATATTAATGGATTGGCGGATATGATGAGAATGAATATACAAACTTGGTAGACATCTGAATACTTCGCTGCTAGGGAACGGAGTGTGCACGAATAAGCCTAGCACAGCCTCCGGTACCAGTTCTCGGATAAGTTTGGGGAGGAGCAATAGATGGTAGTCATGGACCCATATGAGGTCACCAGGCTGGTAGATTTCCGCAATGCGTCGTGCAAAGGTGGCGTTGGCGGATTCGTAAAAGGGATAGTGGGAGTCGGCAGATGCGTACTCTGTCGCGACGTCCTGCCAAAGAAGATAATGGAACAGCGGCCAAAGGACTAGTGGGCTGTCAGAGGAGGGGCGCTTGGGAATGACGTGTCTGCTTACTTTGCTTGCAATATCCGTCATAGTGTCCGTGTGCAACTTTGTCATCCAACCAAACGGGCACGTATGAGGTCTTTTTGTCGTCATCGGGGTCTGACTCCTTTGGCTGATAAGTGCTCAGTGCCTCGTCCAGGGCGGCCTTGTCGTCGTCTGATACCGTGTGCGACGGGATGTTTTCGTTGGGAACGGGCGATGCAATGTCGCCTGTCCAGCCAACGATGAGCTGCTCGTGAGTGGTAGAAAGGGAGCGTATGCCAGAGATCATGGCTGCATGGCCAGACCGGGGACTGAGAGTCCAGACAGACGAGCTCTTGGTGGTGGCGGCGTCGAGCTCAGCGTCGTGATGGGGCTCGTCACTGGTTGGACTGGCTGGGACCTCTGACGCTTTGACTGGCGGCGTTGCGGGCGGGCTGAGTACGCCTGCGCGGCTGTTCAGCGCGGCGACGACGGGCAGATAGTGGCAGACATGGATAATGCGGCCTGAAAGAGGGATTCCATTGGATCGATGTTGCTCCTCGAGCGCGCTGACCTGCTTGCGGACCTCCTCAAGGGAGATGTCGTCGCCGGCTCTGGTGTAGGGCTCCGTAAAGCTGTCCATGGTCGAGAACACCATGGTGGTGGTGAGAAGAAAGCCGGGATTAGTAGAAACAAGGACAAGCTTAGGTTTAAGTAGGAGGTGCAAGTAAACGTGAAACCCTTTAAAGTGGATGCCTTCAATCTTTGATAGATCGTCGCAATTAGGAAATTACTACCCCTGTCCAATATATCCGTTCTTCTCAGGCTCGTCTACGGTCCCGTGCTTGCAGTGATTGGTTCTCAACCTCGTCAACGTTTGCACGTCGTTACTGCCACAAGATCCGACGTCTCTCCGCCCATTCCACCGGCCCACCAATCCTCTTCATTAGCCGCATCTTTAACACATCCCTCTACATATAGTTCACTTGCGGCTCCGTGCGACCCTCACCCAGGACAGAATTATTCTAGATCGCCAATCAAAAACCCCAAATTGCAAGGCTCGCCCGCCACGACTCTCGTCTCAACGACTGCCACCAAATCTTCTTTCAGCAGAACCTCGCATCGATCAAGACGTTTTACAGAAAAAGAAATGGGAGGTACATCTCAGGACCCCTCGGACCGCTTTCCACGTTCTAGATGCTTAGAACACTGTGAGATTAAATAGCCCTCGGTCGTCGAATCAAGTTGCTTGTTCAATAATGACCTACATCTCCCACAAATCGTACTTTAGAGAGTATAAGACAGCCACAAGCCGCAGAAACAGACCAACAGCGCTCTTCGAAGAACCCAGTAGCGCTCCAAATGTGACGCATGTGTATCAATCAGTTCGCGAACTTCCGGATGTATTGGGCCTAGAAAGAGCAACGTCGCTGAATAGAGAAGCACAACTAACGAAATCTCGGCAAGACCCATCGCGAACAATTCCAACAGTTCCGAGGACACAGATGTGTGGGAGACGGCGTGCGGAGCACCGCATAGTACATGTGCATTCCGGCCATACAGTCCTCCAGGATGTTCTTAAATAGTGTCTGTTAAACATGAGAGCCTAGGAGAAGAACACACGCAGTTCTGTTTGGCCAGCTGAGCAGCTGCCAGCCAAAAAGCCATGAAGATATTCCGCAATATAGGAATATTAATGACAGGCAGGGAAGCAACTTGATCCGCTCGCTGGTATCGATATTAAATGCAGACAATCATCTTGGGCATCAGTTTCTTTAGAAAATGCACATCTGAGCACCGATATCAGTTCGAGGAAGACAACAGAAGGCTAAGATCAATTTGTGGCGCTCTTATAGCATAGCGATTTGATTGGAGCGCGGCGAGCAAGATATAATCGAGGTATCTTCAAAATGTAAATATTGGATCAATCCTAGACTGCGCGATATTGAACGAGGATAACTAAACGACAACGGCACATAAAAGAGAAATATGCACTCACAGGATCATCGAGCATGCGTTCGACCATTGGGACAGTCAATCGTAGTGCCTCTAGCCGGACTGTCGTTTCCTGCGAGCAGAACAAGTATAGGACTCGGTGTCCATCAATCTTTACTGTCGGCAGTATGAACCGGGTCAAGGACTGTGTTGGCTCATCCAGTCCATCCCAGTCCAAGAATCGGGGCCGCCACCCATGTAAGGAAGATCTCGAAATCGCAGAAGTTCTACGGCGTCATCCTACAGCCACAGAATCGCCACTAGATCGCATCACTCGAGCGAGGATGCCTGTGGGCCTTTCTTTCCGAGGAGGAACTGTGAGGGGTCGGCTTCGGAGAACGTTGGGCAATGGACAAGAGTGCGCCGGAGCGGGTCTACGTGGTTCTAGTTGTAGAAAATCCGCCAACGTGTCAAGACTACCACGCCGTCAAGCAACCCATGATGGAAGAGAGGGAAAAAGTGTGACCCACTCGTTCGCCGATTTGGCCGAGGAATTGAAGGCACTCTAAGATTGTCGTCGATAGATCTGCGCAAGGAGATTCCACTGGCCACCTGACGAACTCGAGGGGAGACTGCAAATGCTGAGCGCTGATCTTTGAGAAAATACAGGTCGCATCCGGAACGACGCCATCAAGGATCTGGTTCAGATCATATCAGAAGCGCTACTGTCAAGCTAACGACTTGCACAACGTCGTGGCCAAGTAGAGTCTTTTACCTGAGTGAAAGTGGATAGCTTTCTTGGAGCTGTACCAGAGATGCAATGTCAAAATCGCAGTAGGCGAGCGCCGTTGGCGTCGCTCGGAGACGTCCTCCTCGATGCGATGAATACAGCTCTTGGTTATGTGTGTCGTGGTCAGGTCGGCGGGGCGGATCCTAAGCCATGGTGCTTACGGAGATATACATGGTAGACAGCAATGGTACAACGAGACCGTAGGGTAACAACGAGTCTATACACGGAATCATCTCCATGGACGAACGATTTTGAGCAATAAACACGCATGGCAAACTCCAAACGCACGACCATCACTGTATGATGAAGCTTTTGTAGGTTTCTCGCGTTGTAGGGTAATCTCTGAATTGTCGTCCTTCCCATGCACTAAGAGTCGGTCTAGAGTAGCATCGATAGAGCGGGACGCTGCCGTGGAGAATGCGATATTTTCAACCAAAGAAGGAGCCAAGTCAAGAAAATCAGGCGCTTCGGGGCCAGTTGCACAAAGCCCCTATGTTGGACCAACTCCCTCTACTGAACTTCCATGCCACCCAAGGTGCTCTGCGTATTACAGATTGACTGATTTCATGTCTTTAGCGTAGTAAGTCTGAGACGTCGGCGTGTACTGCGATGAACGAACAGGAGAAAGAAGCTAGGTAAGTATTCTTGTGTCTGTCAACCGACCGTATCCGATGATAAGCCCAGCCCACAAGTATTGCCCTTCCAAAGCCCCATCTGCACCGCTTACTGATACGCTGTAGCCAGTTGTTAAGAAAGCAAGGACTGATCAACCCAACTCAAGGCTAGATGTTAATCAGTCAGTCCTTACGGAATTGCTAGGCTGGCGCGCGCCAAGCACTCGAGATATCGATATCTCGCAGTGGACCTTGTTCCGGAATCATTTTTGGGCGAATTCTTCAGTCGACGTCTCCGCGGGCGAGACCTTGGACCTGTCCCAGTGGAAATCCGCCCTCAAGCTCCTGCAATTATCACGGTACAGGTTATTTGTTCGACAAGAGTATGCTGATTTCTACAATCCACTGGTTGACGCGTCCAAACTCAGCCTATCTTTTCGGGTTATCATGGGTAGCCCTGGCATCGGTGAGAGATTTATTACACGTATGAGACAGCGACTCTGCTAAGAACATCAGGCAAACGTGTCTTTTTGCTTTACATCCTCATCCGGCGCCTCATTGCAGCTCAAGCCACTGTTCTTGTACTAGGCAACGTCCCAATGCTGTTCCGATTTGACGGAACATATCGACTCATCAAGCCAACGGAAGAGTACGACCCATTTTACGTTATTGACTCTGAATCTCCCTCTCTGCGCACCTGGATTCTTGTCGTCACTTCCAGGACTTCAACTTTACCCGCACCAAGGCTCACAGACACCACTTATGGATTTCCGATTCTCACTTCCTCCCCCGACGAACAATGTTATCGCTCTTTGGTAACACATGACCCCAATACGTATGTTTGGGTCATGCAAGTGTGGAATGAACAGGAGTTGATGGCGTTGTGCGTTACCAATGTCATCCTTGTTTTAGTACTCACGAATAGGCAGCGTTCCCTCCGTTCTTGACTTAGGTGACGGAGCTAGAGCTAAAACAATGTCGCTCATAGAGCAGTACGGTCCTTGTATTCGTGACATTTTCAAGGTGAATCGTTCGCCAAATGCGGTCTTGCAGCCCATGGAGCAGGCTCTAGGTACAATTGCAATGCGAAGACACTTCTGGCATCATCACAAATGCCGCCCAAGCGCCCTCGACGCATGTCTTTCATCAGCTCTTTGTTATCCGTCGCGCGCGCTCTGTTGGCGATTTAGCGCTTTGCGATAATCATCTCTATGCAGTGGACGTCAAAAGCCGGACGTCTTCGTATCGCTGATGCAGACTCATCTTCGCCTCTCCTTGCACTCGGCAAAGGTCATGTTCACGTTGGCCCGCAGCTCCGGTATCGAGTCCAACAGTCTGGCCGTGTGGGCATTCGAAAAGATAGCGAGCCATTACCTTGCCTCCGGTTCTGGTAGAAATGGCCGCCGGGACCAGCCTAATCTTCTGCGCTGAAATGAAGCCTTGAACGACTCCCACTTTTCCCACAGCGCCTGGGACGCAGCAGATGATGAGCTCGTGGTTTCCAGCTGGGCTGTTCGTGTCGAGACCTCGAACAGCCACCACAAAAGTCGATCTCTCTGAAGCATGAACTTCCTCTTTCCCCACGAGATATCATTCATTACCACGAACTTCCTCGCCAGTTCTCGAACGATAAATACTATATTCCCGTCCAGAAGAATAACCCCCTCTTTGATGCCTCTTCATAAGCGCGGGGGATACAGGGAAGTCCATTCTATGGGTCGTTCAGACGACAATGGCTGCGCAACACGGAGGTTCGGAAGATGGTTACTCGATCATTGAAACCATTTGCGAACGTCTTGGTGGTGATGTGCGGTGAAGTACGTTCTTGTTGGTCCGTGGCAAAAGCAACGCGCGTATCGAGGGGAGATGCCTAACGGATGGGAGGCCATGGGGTGAAGTGTACATCCAGTACGTGGATATGGACGCTTCTGGTCTGTGGCAATTTGATTGAGTATGTATTTGTATGTTTCAAAATATATAGTATGTTTCGTTCTCACCATGAGTGCTTAATGTGGCGTGTAGTTGATTTCAACAGTTCAATCATCTGGTGGGTTTATTTTTTGAGGTACAAGGTACACTTCGCGTTCTGCGCGGGGACGCTATGTATGCAAGGCTTCCGCCGAAAATATAGAAGAATGAATGTCCTCATATGAACCTCACATAGCTTGTGTTTCCTTCCACAGAGTACCTGTTTTATTCCAATTCTTGGCCTTTACACACACCAACGGTCGAGAACTGTCCATTCATACACTACACGGTTGTCTGAAAGCGCGCAGGACGACGACGTCTTTGGCCTCATTTGTAGCTGTTCACGTCGGCGCCGAAAGAACTAAAGATTAGTGCCCACTAATTGACCGTACCAGGTGTCAACAACAGCCGTCTTGACGAGAGCAACGAGAAGTGCACTGGCGCCAATCTTTAATGCCTGCGGTTCAGCTCACCATTGACGGTGGTGCTCAATATCTGGCTGCTTATCTGTGTGCTCAAAGGTTTGTCTGGCTGTATCCTCTTGTAGCTAGCAGTGAACAACCGAGCTCGCGCATCGCACACGTGAGAAGGAACAATTTCTGGTAGTATTGCATTTCAAGTGACCAATGAAGCGCTGAAATTGTAGTGTTCACTCCCTGGGAGATCTCCGAGAGGGTTAAGTACACCGACGCCTCCACTTCCAATTGCGATCATCAATGAACCACTCGGGAGGCCGCTGCAGACCAAATTTCGCCTGGATGCTATTTCGTGTCTGTTCATCAGGACGCCGACGCCGTACAGCTACCGTCAGTGCTGTCGCCTCCTCACCATCTCGAGAGCCACAAAAGCGATGTCAACCATCGGACACCTTGGATCCACGTAAACTCGTCGCAAATGGCCTCGGCAATTGTAGATGCTCCTGCGACTCGGCCATCCTTAGTGCGAATGCAGCGCTCGGGGTAATGCGCGTCGACTATTTTGAGAGGGTCTTCCTCGGTGATGACCCATCCCAACCAAAGCGTTGGGGGTACCCATTGCGGAAAAATAGTTGGTCAAAAGGTATCGCGGAAGTTCGTTCAAGGAAGCGGCTGTTGCCCGCAGACATGTTTGTAGTCCTGAAGACGCCGCTTCGTATCGAGTCATTCAAAGAGTGGATGACAACACTTACTCCCTTGCGATATTTGTAGCCCTTCTGCGGGATGAACAGGACAGGCTCATCTTGATCACCAATGGTAACATTGAAAGGCGTATTAGACATGGTTGAATTTGCGCCCGGGCCGTTACTCTCGTCACGAGATCGCATGTCTCCTCCGATAATCATAATGCTAAGACATCTATGGACTCTCGATATTAGCGCGCAGATAAAAGGCCGCGTCACTTATGACGAACGTGAATATGCCTGACTGGGAGCCATAGTTAGAGGCCTAGATTCATGACAATCAGCTTGAGGTACGTCAAGTCACATCGAGTGGCTCTAAATACAGAAGACGAGGACTTGCAATAGAAATGAGGAGAGAGCGTCTATTGCGAGCAATCCCACAATGGTACCAGAAAAGGCGCAGCAATTTAGCTTATACGCAAACACTGAATGAGGCGACGACAGGATTATACATTGTAATACGATCGGAAAGCAAAGTACATCAGAGAGATATCAATGAATCAGGGACTAGAGGTCGTTGTTAGTGCATCTATCAAGAGGATAGAAGAGAAACGCACGGCGTTTCCTCCATTTCCAAAGGTATGGATCAAGGTACCACTTGGGAGGTTCTTCATAACCCAACTTGGCCTGAATTTTCGCGACCAACGCCGCGCTCAACCTGCCGAAGTGTGTACAACCCACAGCGCGGGCTGCAGCCTGCTCCCCGTTTTTGAGAACAATGGAGACCATCTGGACACAGTCATGAAGCTCGGTCTGCGGAACAAATTCTCTGCAGATGGCATCGGGGAGAGCACCAACGGTTGTCTTTATACTTGCCGGTGTTCGGTACGCATGACCCGACGGGTAGACCTCCTCGATGCATTTCAGAAGGCTATCTATATCGCTAGGCCACGCCAGCCAAAGCTTGGGTGGTGTCCAGTCGGTGAAAGTGTGGAGGTATTCTGGAAGTTGCTCCATGGGAAGTGGCTGCTGTTTGCAAGCATATTTGTAGTCCTGCGATGTCGTGAGTAATGAGATGTTGTCTGGAACAATTGAACGTACACCTGGCCTATAGTATCTTCCTTTGCGAGGTTGGAAGAGGAGACGCTGAGGCTCAGGACATGGCTTGGGGTGAGTGCTACGAAATGACTAACGCGAAACCAACCTTGAAACTGAACGGACATCATCGCCAGGGTTCCCAGTATCAAATTCACTGGTTTTTTGGACTCACCCTGGATGAAGCTTTCGAGAAGTTGATATTGTATGTTTCGGTAAGAGTCCTTCGTTGCAAGAATACATGGACATGATATCTTCATCTCTCTGGTTCTACGTGACTTTGGGTATTAACCATGTTATAGTAACATATTGTACAATACTCTAGCATGTATTATAGTGTCTTTAGCAAGCTCTAGTGGAGTGTTCTCGGTGATATACACATTCGTGAAGTCGGGCTCAGATACTCTATTCTACCGCAAGTCAAGCTCCTCACATTCGCGCAGAAGAGATATGAGGAACTCGGTTTCATTCATGAGATATGTAGAACATGTATATACAGATCTACATGAAAGAAAGGGTATCGTAGGGTGAATATAGAGCCCCAGCCACCGGTGTCCATTCCCTCCGCCACAATTGTCCCCAGCCAAAACTTATCCCCACAAGGTCCGGCTAGAGCGCGAAAGAGCGGTGACTCACGGCAGAAGCAGACCGCCGTGGATACGCCCTACAAACAAGTTAGCTCCGAAGAAATGATCAAAATAAAACAAGGCAGTACTGTAGTGTTTCGACCGCAAATTCACATAACGGGTCACGGGGGTCTTTGAAGTGAAGCTATATATACATCATAACGGGTCACGAACCACTTTGGTCAGGCACGAGCCTCCAAATAAGGAAATTTCAGGTCCCGCTATAAGCGGAACTGTCCAAAAAAGGCAATTTAAGGGTCTGTGAAGCTGTTCGCTGTAACTCCAGACCATAATGGGTCACAGGCTGTGAAGTTACGGTCAAAACGCTACAGTAACCCTAAATGAACCAATTCCAACGCTGTCATTGTCAAACCAGAGAAACACGACGACCTCAGCAAATGTCTCCATATAGGTGATGTTGAAGAGGCCAACGTCGTCCCAGTTCAAAGGCAAACTTGTAGTGTGGCGTCGACTTCTGAGAGTTGATATGATATCGACAGTGAGTGGCCCGCGATGCGAGCGCGATGGCTGAAATACCGCTGCTTGCTGCTATTTAAGGAGATTTGAGGCACTGAACTATGTCATTAATCTGGACAGCGCGGTAGGCTAATATTGCTTACCGACTCCATTTCACTCGTCAAAGGGTCCCAATCAGGCCAGACGACAGAACACCGTAAAGTCTAGCCGCATGCGCACGGGGATGAG
>JADNYV010000398.1:0-31860 GCA_015501055.1 Mucidula mucida
TAGACGTACAACTGTGGGTGCTGATGCAGGTACCGTCCCCGAAAGCATTTCGGAAATTAGGCAGACTTCCAGTAAGAGCGAAGGAACCTTCAAATAGACGTTGTGAGTCTGGATGTCCCGTCTTGAAAGGAAGAAGTACGCACCAGTAGCCGTGTGGTAGACCAGAAAGACTCCCGGCTTGCTTGAATCACTGTTGACCCAGTCTACGTAGATGTTATTATCGGGGTGATGATCCACTAAACGGAATACGTCAGAGATTATGTCGTGTATAACGTAGTAGACTATACTGACAATAGCGCTCTCGATATCAGCAGAATTTGGCGCTGAGAGTGAGTTAAGACCTGGAGTAGGAGGCGCCAAGGAGGCAGTTTCAACGACAGCGCCCAGGCTCAAGTAGCTGAAAACGAAGAAGGAAACCATGAGAAGTTGAGCCGTTTCAAGAAAGACTCAGAGCGTACTTGGGTTTAGTTGAACCAACATCACTGGAGGGGCTCATAGCACCTTGAATACCTCCAACGAATGTATACTCCGTGTAGCCATTCTACACGAAATCATCAACTCTCTGACCAAACCATAGAACGAAAAGTAGCCAACAATGGTCTCGATATTGGCTCTCCAGACGTTCGCAGCCGGGTTATACGGAATCTTGACCAACACTCCGTCGCTCTGAGAGACTTTGAACAATCCGGTGTTGCTGTTGATTGCCAAATACCCCAAGAATTCGGCGTTACCGGTGGTGGTCGTGACCTTGATATACCCCGTCCTCGTCGTGCTATAACAATACCAACTCTGTAAGACGCTCGTCAACGCGTGGAAGGAACTCACAGAGTAGAAGAGGGCTTCTCGTCCCGAACAACTGTATTTCGTAATCCTTTCAGTAAACGAACGTGATGGATAGTCGACCTGACATACCATTGCGCTCACGATGATGAGGAGGCTTGATGGGCAGACCTCTTCTCATACGAACAGCATTGCTCATGCGGTCTTCCATTACACGAGCGACAGTCTCGGGAGCGACCATTCTAGGAGCACGGTCTCCCAAGAACTCCGGGACGACGGAGAGGCCTTCGCTTTGCGCCACACGTGTCGCAGTGCCAGCCACAGAAGATGCAGCCAGAAAGCCGAATGCCAGGAGATTGAAGAGCATAGTGAATGAAAGTGATGGGGGAAGGAATGGAGTGGGCGTCCTTGAAAGAGAGGACGAATGCCAATATGGAAAACTCTTGGCGACAGGGGATTGTATTCATTCAATGACTCCCCTGTGTCGCGATGTGTACATCAAAGGTTCATATAGATGCCATTAAAGTATCCTATAGGGCAGAGATTTCAATTAAACAGGTCTCCGTCGGCAGGGATTAGAGAGTCAAACTGAGGACGGTTTCGTGCATACCCAACGCCGCATGGAGAATGCTGAATGCACACAAGGAAATTTATCTGGAAGCAGTCTTTAACGGCGCCAAGAAGTCCTACCTTTGCCTCCGTTATGTGGGGTCCACGTTTCCCAATCCGAAAAAACTGATAAAAGTTAAAACATGCATGAACAATCGCACACGTCTCATCGCAGGAAGAAAGGGATGTCACGTACAAGAATTATGCGGTGTGGTCTGATTCTAAGTCCGTGATCAGGGATCCTCGTCCTTTATCTCGTGAATCGTTTCCAGACGGAACGCGACAATTTTTGCTTCTACTGACGCGTGGGCAAGTTCTCGATGTGCGTGGTTCATTGCCTTTTCATCCTTCTCTGCTGAAATGTTCAGATAGATCGATAACAATGAAGCACCTTGACAGTAGTGACTACGTGTCGGCTCCTTCTAACCAGGACCTTGTTTTTCTCCCGGCTCGATGTTTCTCACTTTCCTTCCTGACTCTTGATTACTACACCATGGATGGAAGTCGTCCGCTTCCCCCTTCATATGAGGGCGAATTGACAACACTGTATGTCCTGCTATAGCTCGTCCCATGTTGACAGCGCTCCGAAATCAATTTCCTTTTGCTGGTACCATACGTCTGGGAGTTTCGCCTCGTATCGCGACATCGTCCTTTCCTGATCTGACACTCTGAAATGTTGGAATCGCGATATACACAAGTTGAGGCGCAAGGCGCTGTTCGTTGATCTACAATATTAAATTATCCGGGGTACATGCATTTTATTCTTCCGCAAGGACTTTGAAAAAATTATGCCAGTGTATTCCTCATTGGCTGCACGTCGGGTGGAAAACGTCTTTCTCTGGAGGTGGAGTGTGCACACCAAGAAAACGTAGAGGATTTCGCACTCGGACATAGGATTTTGGTGATTCGAATGGTGCTTATATATTATTACTAGGATATTAAGTGGCAAGGGTTACGATAATTCAAAGTCCATCTTCTGATACTTATAGAACAGTGTTCATGTAGGCTTGTACCGACGCGTGGGACTGCTCTACCAGTGACCGAGCTCAACTACGTTGCGGTCAAACCCAATCTCGGACCAATGTTCGCAGTTGACTCCATCCGCGCTACCATCACCGAGTCCGGCGAATCCGACGCGATGGTACACCTTGGCAGCTGCGGGATTATCATGCGCGACATATAACGCGACTTCCTCGTAACGACTTGATAGAAGACTGCAGATACGGCATCAGTACAGATGGATTGCGAAACAATGTCAACGTCACGTACATTTTAGTGACGCGGCGTACGAGACGCTCGGCGCATCCACGACGACGCCATCGTGGATTGGTGTAGACTTTGGTGATAGTCGCGCATTGGTCTGCGTTGCGTGTGCACGCGACAATTGACGCGATCTCACTAGGACCATTGTTCGTGGCTTCTTGGCGAATCCCGTGAACCCATACTTGCTTGTTCTGGATCAAGTGCGACGCCTCCTTCAATGCCTCGTCGCGAGTGAGCGTGAACGGGTCCTAAGTAAAAAACAAAGGTCAGTGACAATGATCTCAATGAAGTAAAATGGACGTACAGATTCCGATGCGAAACCATAACATAACTCGGCAACACCCTGCAGATCAGCAGGAACCGCTAAACGCAGGTCCATCTGGAGCCCGGGAATGATGCTCGCAGAACGGTTGGAGATGGTCCGTGACGTACATACGGAGAGCTTTGCTGCATAGTAGGGCTCTGCATAACGCGAAATCCCAGTGAGGCTGCTCCACAAAGGAGCGAAGGAGTTGACGATGGCGTCGGGACCGAAGACTGAGTACACCCGTGTATCCGGGACTTCCTGATACAGGGTACTGGCGAGAACGGGAATTCGGGAGCTCAGGAATTGTTGGGTGAGTCGTGGCGTCGGAACAGTGGACGCGATGAATATTGGGTAGGTCCCCATTTCTGTGGACGTGCAAGAGAGCACCAGGTCCAGCCGTAGGTGTGTCCATACAAGGACCCACACATTTGCGGACGCGTTAGGATACCCGGCACGCTCACGGTCGCGACATTTTTGGGCGATGGGGAGGATGGTGTTGAAATGTGCGGGTTTTATCCTGGCAACTTCCCAGAAGTGACTGGGGAGCGCACTAGCGGAGCGATGGATGGTGCAGTAGGTGCCAAATGAGGTGGAGGGAACAGGCATGGCGGGAGGTTATGAATGACTCGACTGCTACTATGCATCGTTCATTTATACGTCTCATTGGCTGTAAAGTCGCAGTTAGGCTGTCAACCTCGGGACGGATGCTCTCCTTGACTCGGATGGTGCTTCGTAGCTATTCTCCTGGATTCCGATCCGCGACGAGCTGATAGCTACCGCGGGATCAATTGATGACGTGAAGGGAGAGCATTCCGACCAACAAGATCAACTGAGGACATTTGAGATCCGTCTGCAAATAGCCGCTCACAGCAAAGCTGTTGAATCCCTATTTCAAAGAACGCGGTCAGGGTCGGAATAAACATTGTCCTTCCTCGTCTTCAGACGTGTCTATGAGTCATACCTGCAGAACGGAGGACGCAGAGAACCGTGCCAGTGCTCGTAGTCTGGCGCAATCTTAGGGCGCTCGTCCACAGTCGGAGTCGAAAAAGCTTAGGCCGAGCGAGTCACTGCCAATTTCCACGAGGCCGATAGCCATCTTTCTGTTCGGGTGATAGCATTACTCAGAATGTAGTACCAAGGGAGCAATCACACAGTCGTGCACAGTAGAGACCGATGGTAACAGCTAAGCGTCGTATTTGCTGCTTTGACGGGGTTTCAAAGAAGACATGCGTTCGGTCCGCAGTCTCCCAATTCGGTGGTAAACTCCCACGATCATCCGTGTGCCACCTGTCGCCGACGTCGCCAGCATTGCTCTCAAAGTGCTCTGCATCCTAAATACAGCAAACCCGGACGAACGTTATGCCTAAGGCGCTAGTATGGTGTTCCTCCGGTCAGACATCTTGCTCTGGACTTTCTCGGCGTCTAAAATCTATAGCTAAAAAGCACCACAAGGTGTCGCGTAAATCAAGAGTTACTTGATAGCCCTGTAGGCGCTTGATGCACCACGATTTGCAACCAGAGCTTTGATCTGCCGTCGATCTCATGTGCCTTTGGCAGAACATTCGTTGTTGTGGTGTCGTGATAGTTCCGCGGCGCTCACACCGCCGTCGAGATTGGATGAAGTGGAAGTTGCAATCTCCTTGTTCCACAATTCTCGGATGACTACGCACAGTTCATCTTTTTTTTTTTGCAAATCACATCATGTACACACAAAGGTAAGCATCGAGCTCCTTCACCAAGGCGGCGCTTAATTCAGTATTGAAAATCACATCGGACTGGCATCGGACTATGACTCGTACTATACCGTGAGCGCTATCCTCCACCCGAGATGCCCAGGCTAAGCAGCTCAGCGCCTGTTGACTCATGAATGTGTACATTACAGCCAACAAAGTCTGACTCGTTCTTTCGACTCCCATCACACACGTAGGCGACAGCGAAGGTACAAGAGCAGAACGCGTGGTTCTGCAAAGGACCCCCACGTAGGTTTAACCTCAACACTATGGCGCCCGAATTTCGAGATAAGCAACTTGCAGAGTTTTGCTCAAACCCTTCATGATTCCGGCTTCACAGTCTTGTCTCGAAAAAGAAGACGACTGTAGGTGTTTCCTCGTCATGGAATTTCATTGAGGCGAAAATCAACAGCGCACATAGTCTCTTCGAGGAGCCTAAGCAGCGATGTCATGTCTCCTTTTTCTTGTTAAACGCCAATGTCTGGGCCCGTTCGTGAAGTCCGTGAAAAAGGGCCAGGGGATCTCGATGTTATTGCGGTTTTGAAATAATGGCCGGATGGCGCGACTGTCGATATTCTGAGAGCTTTTTTAAGGTGATGATGGCGACTCGGAGGAGCCGGACCATTGGCTATGAGCTTCTACGCATGCTCTTATGTTCGCATATATCTCATAACCGTCATTTACTGAGTTTTTCAATCTGGCCGCCTCGTTCGATGTCCGTCTTACGTGTCTCTGTATATTGTGAACTTGCGGCATTACCATTCTGGAAGCGGGAGGGTTATGTACCTCTCTTCTTCCGCCCGCGGAACCTCGCTAGGGCCTGTACCTCAATAGACTCTGGCCTTGAGCTGTAGCATGCTGCTTCTGATCTGTATAGAGTCACGACTCAATGGGCGGGGAATTTAATACCGGATACGCCACATCGTGACTTTCGACAGCTCGAGATCTGGCAGGTGCATCTCAGTGCGCACATGCGTTAATTCTGACGTGCTCTTACCGTCGCCAAGGTCTTTGCGGTCACAACGCGTCTGAAAAAAATATGTATCTCGTCTTTACCACCTCGATACATGATACTTAGTTCCTGTACCTAAGTGTGAGGAGATGACTTGTTCGCGTACACGTACCAGGGCGATTGAGTGTGGATGACAAGGAACGATCAGACGCGGCCATGGGAATCAATGAGAATCCACGGGAGTTGCCAAGCAGTGTGAACGTGCGTTGCGAAGAATGAGGGAGCGAATGAGTAGAAGAGTCCACGAGTATTTGCTATGTGTCTGATCCTCTGGTACCTATTAAGTGATCGTAGTGCAGCGGATGAAGACCTAGATTTGGGACTCTTTCGAGAAAGGTGCATGTTGAATGAAAGGGCTTGAGTTACTAGCGTGGAAAAGCATTTTGTACGGAAGAATCAGAAAGATGATGCTCTATACGTTGTAGATGACATGACGACTAGCACTAGTTTTACTTGACTGTTCGCCCCCTCGATAACGATGGTTCCTTGCTCCGCGTACCTCCTCTCGCGACCCGCATGACCTGTCTGCATCCGTCCCCTCTATTCCCGTCACAGAGCTATTTCCGTCTTGTCGCGTACGTACTCCGCTCTGTTTCCGTCATACCGCGTATTGAGTCTATCGACGTGCCTGTGATTCGTACCTTACCCTTTTTCACAAGTCCACCCTCAAAGTGCGATCCCAAAGTTGAAAGAGGGGTGCATTCATAGAATCGACTGAGATCCAGATCTTCCTCCGAGTGTCGTGCGTACTAGGGCTATCGGCTTACTTGCTCCAATCTCACGACGGATCCCGAGTTTTATCTATATGTTCATTATCTCCACATCCCCTTCACCAGGCCCAGGAACTTGAAGACGCCCGAGTTCCCTCGAACGCGCAAGTCCTGTGCTTCTTAGCGGACAACCTCGCTTGCTGGTGCCTCATCTTTGGTGGTTCCTCAACAAACAATCATTCGACCACGATGGTTCCTCGTCTTCTGCTTGGACTCTGGCAATCGGAATCAATCAGTATTCAAAAACCGCTTGACGACTAGGTTGAACAGTAGGATGATGAGACACGTAAACCGCACTCCGATGATCGTTCCTTGCCCTTTTCTTTTCCCAACGTTGACACCTGCGTTCCCTTCAATCGACTTGACGTTAGAGGCTAGCTTTGATTCTAGAGCGTTAAATCTGGGAATTGGTAGTGGACTGTCGTGGTATAGGAGTGAAGGACGCCTGGAAAGAGACGAAACGCAAGGCGAGAATGCATATAGACTTTGTTGCCACATGGCGTAAAGTACACGTGTGTGTGCCTGACCCTGCGTTGATGGGAATGCTTCCTGGGATTTGTGACTGGGCTTTTGCTCCTCCGACGCTGCTGCTGTGCAACGCGGTCGAGCTCATCACAGCTACAAGCTTGGACACCCGCCATATAACTCGATACCACTACTATCCCTTCGCTACCACCACACGGACTGTGCGCTGGCCCGACCCCGCTCATCCCTATACCACTGGCCCGATACCCCGACAGGCTGTGCGCTGGCCCGATACCCCGGCCGACTGTGCGCTGGCCCGACATCGGTATCATCCATTCCATCATTATACCGCGCAAACTTGCATTTTTCGAGTGACAAGATTTATACACCCACACTGTAGATGCCCGTGGCGATGGACCCACTCGATGAGGCGCTGAAGCCGCCGCCAGACGAAACGGAAGCCGAACGACGCGTGCGTCTTGAACGTGAGGAAAAGGCGAGGGCGGTGAGTACTGGTTTTTCTTATTTCTGTTATGTCCGCTCCTTCTCTTCGTGTTCATCTTTCTGCATCCCAGTTTAAACCCATCTTTGCCTACTTTCGCCTTATGTCCACCCAGTTGCAGTCGCTAATATCTCACAGGTATCTCTCGCGATTGACGACAGTATCAAGGCAGAACGGCAAGCGACGAAGCGCAAGCGGATAGTGCGGCTTCTACTACTGGGCCAGAGCGAAAGTGGAAAGAGCACGACGCTGAGACGTACGTTAATATTTTTGCTTCCGCCCGCTGTACTCCTAAGGTTCAACTTTTTATTGACACTCCCCCTAGAATTCCAACGACTGTATACGCCCACCGCATTTCGGGAGGAACGCGTGCTGTGGCGTGCTGTGATACAGCTGAACGTGGTGCGCAGTATTCGGGTAATCCTGGACGCGTTGGAGCGTCCCGGCAGCCCTGGTGTGTCCCCTGTGAGGGCGGGCATGGTGCATTCCGATTCACATGTGCGTTTACGATTCTCATTTGATCTTTTTCGTATGGAGTTTCTAACTTTACTTGACAGTCACAGACACATTCGAAGCGACGGATAGCAAATGCGCATGGGAATGGAAACCTCGACCCGAATGATGATTGGGCGTACGCTGGGTTCGCGTCCCAGTCGCAGTCTGGGGGCGAGAGTGACGTTGAGGTTGATGTGGACTCGGAATATTCGGCACCAAGGCAGCACCATCACCGCCATCCATCGCATACTCAGAACCAGAATCACGCCCATATTGACGCGTTACGCCTAAGGCTGTTGCCGCTGAGGCATATTGAAGCGCTGTTGATTGCGAAACTTGTCCCACACGAGGAGGACGATGCGACAAGTCACGACGACGATGAAAGACGGGGGAAGCGGGCGGGAGAGATATTCGTGCGGCCTGGGGTCGGATGGCGCGGAGCTTTGGCACGAGCAAGAGTATTTGGAGCCGGGGAGGGGATCGATTACGAAGGGCTCGGCGTAGGGCGAGACCGGCAAAGGAGTATCGGCAGCGAGGGTAGCGGGGACGGCGTCTCTAGCTTTGGGAACGACACAGATGTGGATGAGGCACTGTACAATTGTCGCGAGGATATGATGGCGTTATGGCACGATCCAGTCGTAAGAGCGGTGCTGAGGAGGAAGAAGGTCCGGCTGGAAGAGGTTCCAGGATTGTGAGTCTTCTGACATTAGCTTGAGCTGTGGGCTGACTTTTACTCAAAGCTTCCTAGATGACCTGGAGAGGATCACACGGCTGAAATATTTACCTACAGATGGTTCGTTGCTCATACGTTGCCTTCCCGTATAACATTAAGCCCTCTTTTTACAGATGACGTATTGAAGGCGCGATTGAAAACTGTCGGCGTGTCAGAGTACAAATTCGAGATGGAGGTATCTGCCGGTAGGGAGGCTGCTACTGAGTGGAGGATTGTAGACGTGGGGGGAAGTCGGAGTCAGGTCGGTTTATCGTCAAGCTTATGAATATCGAACTAACAGAGCTGACAGCGTCGTAAGCATGTCCCCCTTTCCTCGGGGTCGCAGTCGGGATTACTGATTTTGAGCAGAGACGTGGATGCCTTTTTTCGACGATGGTATGTGTCGTCGTCCCCTTACCGTGTGAAATGCTCATGCGTCTTGCAGTCGATGCGATAATATTCCTCGCGCCAATATCCGGCTTCGACCAGGTACTTACGGAAGACCGTTCTGTGAACCGCCTTGAGGATAGTGTGTTGCTCTGGAAGGCGCTATGTAGTAATAAACTATTGGCCAAGGTATGTGCTTCTTGGATTGTCTTCTTCCGAACGAACTACTCTGTTATTCCTTTGTTCGTGTTAACTTGCTTTGTTTTGCTTATTTTTTTACTCTCTTCGGCTACTTGGTTGCTCTACGGCATCGAATTCTTTGCTAGGATCATTCAGGCTAACGACGCGTTGCAGGTGGATCTCGTATTGTTCTTGAACAAGTGCGATATTCTAGGTGCCAAGCTGCGTGCGGGAGTGAAGCTTGCCAAGTACGTGAGAAGCTACGGAGATAAAAGCAATGATGTGGATAGTGTTAGCAAATGTACGTTTACTTTCTATCGTCTCTTCGGGCTGGCGCTGACCACACCGCAGATCTGCGCTCGAAATTCAATGCAATACATCGGGAGTATAGTCCACTACCACGCAAGTTCTACGCATTTACGACGAGCGTCACGGATACTGGGACGACTGCGGGGATTATCGCCAGTGGTGAGTGGGAGCTGCTGCTCGTGTTTCTTATTGGGCGTTGACTGAGTACTTCGCAGTGAGGGATATGGTGATTCGGCAGCACTTGAAGCAGAGTAAGCTTCTATGAAGCGGAAGGAGGCGGTGTATATGAATCTTTACGAAGTGATATATGTATATGAGGACGAGGACGTAGAGTTGCAGTAATGTAATATCCATGTATTTTTCTTGTGCTCGGGTCGGACGTGGTAGTAGCGTGGGAGATGTAACACGAGGACCTTGTATGCAGCTGTATTGTTGGTTGGGATATATTGAATCAACACGAAGGTGTGACGGTTGGTACCGACTCTACTTGGATTAGGGCTAGACAGGACATCTTCGTCTTGCGGCTAGGACGATAGGTTAGACCGCGAAGGGTGTCTTCAGTATATGCGCCACAGTTACAAAGCTTGTCCAGAAGATACATCGTTCCGAAATGCGGCTACAGGTGTATAACACGTAAAAATACAGGAGTAAGAATGTGCGATGCGGATATCTGATGGAGGTAAATGCGAGTGAGTGACTGGCTACAAAAGTCTAAAATTCAGATATCAAGTGGAAATAGGCAAAATCACGAATTGACGCTAGCCTCTCTTCTTTTCTTCTTATTCCTGCCTGTCTTCATCTTCTTCTCCATCCGATGTATCTTTGCGCGAATGTACCAGCTGACCTCGCGCATGATCAGCCATCGCGCCCGTCCGTGGTATAGTACCACTTCAGGTGGGAGATCTCGCGGGTCGAGCTCGCGGACGAGGTCTGGGAGGGATGCGATGGCGTCATAGGCATCGACGAAGATGTATTGCGGATATAATGAGGACAGTCGTCTGCAGGGGGTAGAGGCGGAGGGATGTGACAAGCGTACAGTTCCGGTGGCATGCTCGATGCGCATCGTCATCCAACGGTCGACTACGTGGATAAATAAGGTTATTAACTTCCTGCATGGATAGACAAAACGAGGCGCGACGCACTACAATTGCGGATCTCGCGTGGATACAGTGTGGGGTCGAGGCTGGCTCTGGATGCTGCGCGCCGCCGCTTGATGTAATTCTCGGGATAAAACGCCATCGGGTGTGTCTCCTTAGGAGGCTCAGGGAACGCAGACAGCAAATCCGCATCCTCTGCGTCTTCGTCTATTTCTGGGAGCTCGATCAGCGGTGGGAGGGGACCTGGCGATGAGGTGGGGTTCCACTCTAGCCAGGCGTTAAGCCACTCGTCAGCTGAGTCGCAATCGGAGGAGGAGGGAGAGTCGAGCTCGGGATCGGAATCGTCGAAGAGGTATTCATAGGTCGGGGATGTGGTGGGTGATTCGGGGGAGGAGGCGGTCTTTGCGTCGGTGTCGATCTGCCATTGTGCGATATCCCAGTCGTCGGTGGTGGGGTCATAGTATGGATAGTGATATTGAGATGCTGCGCCGTACATGTGTAACGGAGGCGCGTAAAGCATGGTGATGGTGTGGGGAGAGAGGGTGTGCGTTCATGAGACGAGGCGATGCAGTTTTAATATAGTGTGATGGATGTAGAAGAACAAGAAGGCTGTGGATGAAGGGCCTGCTACTGTTGTTGTTCTTGCGCGCTTGTTAAAACAATAACGGAGGACAAGACCACTCCATGCGGTAAGTCGGAACAACAAAGGTGGATCAGGGTCGAGTTGCAGGGAACGTCTAGAGCACCAGTTGGTGGCAAGACGTCCACGGTATAAGGTAGACACGGTATACAGCAGTGAACATGGGGGGTATTGAGTTCATGGAGTGCACATCATTAGCTGTCGTGGATGTCGTGGAAGAAAGAGGAATGGCTATGCAGCCAGATTGGGAACGGAGACAAGCACAGACAAACGGCAAGCCCCGAAAAGGGCGTGACCAATGTTTTGCCGACGGCAAAATATACTTTTTGGCTTTCCTGAAATACTAAGTACATGATGTACAATCATCAACAGGCCGGCGAAACTTCTGCGCTCCCTTTCTGCTGTATCCTGAGCTCCCTCCTTAGTTCTGCTCCAATCCACCCTCCTACTTTTCTGACTGTGTCCCGCCAGAATGATATCACTCAATTCCGCAGGAGTGATCAAAACCTCGTTTGTTTCAAGCCTCCTCATGTTCTTCTGGCTTGCTCGTCACGTTGATTTCCCAGGCTTTCACTCCAATATTACTCCGAGCGAGTTTGAATTTGTTGTCAAATCGTTTCATCATCATCCTCCTACTGCCGTCAACGTCATGCTACTGTCGAGATCACTGTTGAGGCATCGGAGAGTTAGTACTCGTCTCGTCATGGACGAGAGTATGAGTGTAGTTCTGTCATGAGGCGCTGAGTGTCACTACTCTTTCGTGGTCAGCCAAGCCTGGGTAGTGAAAACGGAGTACGGCGTTTCGATGTGTCCATTGGAAGTATTAACAACGACGTATAGCTATACAAGGAATGTATCAAGGGAAAGAACGAATGACATATCATAAATAGCAGGTCCTAGCAGCACTTTGAAAGATATGACGCTTTCATATATCCAGGTCAACCACGGTGGGGCGGTGGTCGCTCATCAACATCCCATCGTCACATCGTGCGTCGTCTACAGCATATGCTTGGGCATTCCATTGGCCATTGCTTCCACCAAACAAGAAATCGATTCGCTGCCACACGCCAGTGTTGCCAGGGGCTGTGAAACCTGTGTAGGTAGCGTACGTCTCAGAGACGCGAGCGACCGTGTTGGAAGTAGACCCGACGACGGGCGGTGAATTCCTTTTATGGACATGCCTCCTATACGTACATTTATATACCTCTCGATCGTTTCACGCCACCTCAGTCGTTTCTACCATTGTGTATCGACTGAGGTGAGCCTATTTACATTAACCTAATCATTCCTCGTACTTATATATCTTACAGAAGCTTACCGACTCCATTTCCTTACATTAGGTATAGTACTCGACCTTAATACAGTCGTTTCTACCATTGTGTATCGACTGAGAAGCTTACCGACTCCATTTCCTTACATTAGGTTATGGGCCCCGAAGCGTAATCTCAAACAAGTCGATTCAATACACACCATACCCGTACCCACACAAACGCGACTCATACAATACCCACTTTACCCACATCCCACTGCTACTGCTGCACACTACCCCTATGTCTTCTGGAATCGTTGCTATCCCCCAGTTCGTCTACGAGCTCATGCTCAAGAACGATAAGACCAACTGGGCGTCCTTCAAGATTCGTATCGAGCAATCCGCTACGAGAACAGGTCTCAAGGGATATATCGACGGGGCAATTACCCGACCACCCATCGTCATCCTCAGCCCTGGTCAAACCGAACCCCAGACCCCGTTCTACTCGAAGGTGCCATCCCGCGACGAATGGGACTTTCGCGATGGGTGCGCCACAGCACTCGTCGTCCAGAACATCATCGATCCCGTTGCCATAGGACTCAACGTGGAAGGAACATCCGCCGAAATCTGGACTCGCCTTGAGCGACTCTGTATACCCAAGAGCGATGCAGCCCTATCCAACGCCGAGAATAATTTCAACACCGCTGCGTTCGCCGGCACTTCCACTGACGAACTCGATGCGCACTGGGCGGATCTCAACGCCCAAGTCGCGGTCCTTCGCTCGCTCGGGAAGACCGTCACCGATAAGGATCTCAAGGGAGTCCTGATCCGGTCCCTTCCCGCCACAAACCCCCAGTGGCTTCCCCTCATCGCCCAACTATTTCCCTATCCCACAGCTGAAGACGTCTGGGGTGCTATCCAGACGTATGCCGCCACGATTAAGCTCCCCAAGGCACCCACTGGTGGGTCGACCGCTTTCGCGGCAGCTACAGGGAAGCGCCACTGCACAAATCCCAAGTGCAAGGCGAAGGATCGTAGCAGTCATTGGGTCATCGACTGCTATTGGGAAGGAGGCGGGAAAGAAGGGCAGTTTCCTCCCGGCTTTGGCCAGAGGAAGAAGCAATCCCAGGCGCAAGCGAACCAAACATCCTCGAACACGCCCGCCACAACTCCTTCCACATCACACGTCGTCCTCGCCGCTTGGACCGATGGCGTCGAATCTGATTCTTCCATCATTGTCTCTATTGACGGCGAAGATAACAGCATCAATGATCCCCTCCCATCTTTATCCCCGTGTATCTGTCCTGTCGCGTATGTTGTTGACGCGCCTGTCGCAGATACCGCGACGGTTAGTCGTACTTTTGAGGGCGTCAAGTCGACCATATCCCTAACGTTCCTCGACTCTGGGGCTAGCGACCACTTCTTTCGCGATCGCGACGACTTTGCCGAGTATGAGTCACTGCCGTATCGTACGGGCAAATCAGCGTTAGCGTCCGAGGGTGATTTTCCTATTGTGGGCAAGGGGACTGTCACTCGGACGTACGACGTCGAAGGAAAGAAAATCACGCTTACCTTCAAGAATGCGTTACACGCACCATCCCTTTCGGCGAACCTCATCTCCGTCAGTCAATTTGACCGCGGTGGTTATTACTCGCTCTTCGGTGGGGGACGAGTAGTGATTACGAAGGGCCTTGGTGGGACGCCAATTTTACACGGCCGTGGATCGTCGGGGATGTATGTCCTTGACTCCTCGCAAAGTGTGGCGATGCTGTCGACCTCAGCGCCAGTCGATTTGCAGACGTGGCACCGACGCTTCGCCCATTCCGACGTCGAACGCATTCGCGAGATGGCCGCAAAGGGCCTAGTTGACGACTTGAGGATCACCAACTTGACTGTCGATGGACGTTGTCCCGACTGTCAAGCAGGTCGTCAGCATACACGTCCGTATGATAACCATACCGATCCGGACGTACCTCCTCTTGGACTAGTCGCGATGGATTTGTGGGGTCCGTCGCGCACGCCGTCCGTGGGAGGAAACATTTACATGATGATTATTGTCGACTCTGGGACGTCGTATAAGTACGGCGATTTTCTCAAAGACAAGAGCGACGATACTACCATCAAGGCCTTCGACGATTATAGGGTCTTGTTGGAGAAGCAGACTGGACAGCAGATCAAACGCGTCCGGACTGACAATGCGTTCAATTCGCATGCATGGTCAGAGTACTTCAAGACTCACGGCATCGTACACGAGACCACAGCACCTTACTCCTCTGCTCAGAACGGGCTGGCAGAGCGAGCGTTGCGGACTGTCCTCGAGGACGTTCGTACGGGTCTTCACGACTCGAACCTGCCTCATAAATATTGGGCAGCGGCGGCGGCGGCGAGTATCCATGTTCGCAACCGTATGACAACACGGCGCCATCCTGGCAAAATTCCGGCCGAGGAAATGTTGGGTGGTCGACAGAGCGTAGCACACTTCCGCGTCTGGGGGAGTAGGTGTAAGGCCAAGGCACCCGTTGTGAACGGGATTAGGGTGGATGGGAAGAGCAAACTGGATGACCGCGGAATCTCGGCCACTCTGATTGGGTACGGAGTTGGTGCGGGTAATTACGTCCTTGTCGACGACCGCGGAGTCCAGTTTGTCAGTCGTAACGTGGAGTTTGACGAGGGATACCGCAGGGAGGGGGGAGATGAAGGAATATTTGGAGGTGGAGATGAGAACGAGCTTCAAACACCGGTGCACACGGATGCATTTAACAGTGTCCCACCTAAAGTGGTCGCTCCAGGTGACGAAGTAAAGTTTAAGTCTTCTACTTCTTCTATTACCTCATCCTCTTCTTCTTCTGGTCCTTCGGCTAACGACACACCTTCCCAGCCGCCTTCTCAGCCTGAACCTAGACGCTCATCACGTACGCCTGTCCCGACTCGTGCCGCCATCGAGAACGCCGCCTACGAGAGACGCGAAGACCTAGCCCGTGCCGCCGGTGAAGATTGGGCCACGGAGATACCCGCCGCTAACGCCGCCTGGAACGCGTCCGCCGACTTGGACGACTTTGTCGCGTTGTTGGGACATACCGACGACGATACCTATGAACCGAAGACGTATAAAGAAGCAATGTCTTTGGATGCCGACCGTTGGACAGCCGCGATGGACGTCGAGATGGACCTTCATCAACGCAAGGGCACGTGGGAATTGGGGATACCACCGCCCGGTGCGAATGTCATGGCTGGTCGATGGGTGTACGCCGTCAAGAAAAATGGTGATGGTGTACGTATGCGCGACAAAGCTCGTTGGGTTGGTAAAGGTTTCACTCAGCAATTGGGGGTGGATTACAATGAGACGTGGGCAGCGGTAGCGAGGATGGAGTCTATCCGGATGATGGCTGCTGTGGCCGTTGCTGAACGTCTTCATATCTGGCTGATTGATTTTGAAGCCGCTTTCCTTAACAGTGACACGACGGAGGAGATATGGATGGATCAGCCGAGTGGGTATGAGGTGGAAGGACGCGAGGGGGAGAAGTGCAGATTGAAGAAGACGATTTACGGAACGATGCAAGGTGGCCATGACTGGGCCGGAACGTTGAACGGGACGTACGATGAGTTGGGATATACCACGTCAAGAGCGGACCCGTGTGTACGCGTCCGCACGGGAGATAATGGCGAGTACACCCTCACTGCGACGTATACTGATGACGTTATGGGAGCGTCAGCGTCGCTGCCTGAAGCAGAGACTAGGAAGGCAGAGATGGGGAGGATTTGGGATATTCGCGAAGTCACCGACCAGGAGCGACTCCTTGGAATGACGATTATCGAGAAGTACGAAGCTGGCACCATCACCTTATCCCAACGCGCGTACTTCGAAAAGGTTTTCAAGGAATTCGGTCTCGAGAACCTTCCTCTCCGCTCCATTCCCCTCCCCGTTGGAACATCCCTCTCTAACGACATGTCGCCCACTACCAACGAAGAACGCCAGGTCATGAAGGATAAACCGTATCGCACCCTTCTTGGCAAGGTTATGTGGGGCCAACTCACCACTCGTCCCGACCTCTCCTACGCAGTCAGCGTCTTATCTCGCTACCAGACGAATCCGGGCTTGGAACACTGGAGGGCGTTGCTCCATGTGTTGGGATACATTCGCCAAACCGTGAAGTTCGGGCTCATTTTCTCATCGGACCAACCATTGGTGCCAGTCGGATTCGTCGACGCTGACTATGCGGGATGCAAGGATACGCGTCGTTCCACCTCCGGTCAAGTTTTCATGATGGCCGGGGCGCCTGTGTCTTGGAGTTCGAAGCGTCAACAGACGGTTGCTCTTTCCACTGTTGAATCCGAGTATGTCTCTACCTCGAAGGCCGGTCAGCAGATGCGATGGATGTATTCGTGGCTGGAGGAGATCCTGTTGGCACAAGAGAAACCGGGCGACTTATGGGGTGACAATCGAGGCGCGCTCGACTTGACGAAGAACACCAAATCCCACGCGAAGGTGAAGCACATCGATATCCGTCATCATTACATTCGGGAACTCGTCGCGGCGAAGGAAATCAAGCTCAACTTCGTCCGCGGTAACGAAAACCCAGCGGATATCTTCACCAAGCCTCTTCCTCGTGACGCCCATTATCGTTGCCTTGCCGCGTTGAATATTGGAGAGGTTGATGGGTAGTCGTCGGATCTGGGGGAGTGTTGGAAGTAGACCCGACGACGGGCGGTGAATTCCTTTTATGGACATGCCTCCTATACGTACATTTATATACCTCTCGATCGTTTCACGCCACCTCAGTCGTTTCTACCATTGTGTATCGACTGAGGTGAGCCTATTTACATTAACCTAATCATTCCTCGTACTTATATATCTTACAGAAGCTTACCGACTCCATTTCCTTACATTAGGTATAGTACTCGACCTTAATACAGTCGTTTCTACCATTGTGTATCGACTGAGAAGCTTACCGACTCCATTTCCTTACATTAGACCGGTGCCTACAAATGATGATTGTGAGCATGCATATAGGCTAGACAAGTTATGAGTCTCCCGTACCTCTCCTCGCAAATCTTTCATAACGAAATTTGGCTCCTGGTTATCATCTACGCCGTACGTCTCAGCCCAGGTGGAGTTTATTGAATCAACGGGTGGTTGCGCGCCGGTGATTATGGAATAACCTTCGGAGGAGTTTCCTTTAGGTGGGCTGTGGATGCCTCAGCACGTCTCCGTCGATATAGATCATTTCAACACGACGTACCTATTGAAATCGCCTAGAACGAAAACGGCACCACCAGAGTTGACGGCCTCATAGCGTGCTCTTGTCAGCAACATAGAAGCCCCCAACATACGCTGATCATTCGATATGTCGTCAAAGTGGGTATTCATCAGGGTGACAGACTTCCCCTGCGCCTGGAACTGCGCGTAGGTAACGAGTCGGGGGTTCCCAGCGCCAGGATATTTGGACGGCTCAAGTGGTGTGTTGGAAAGCCAGAACGTGTCGTTAGAAACGAGGTTCAGCGCGTCGGTGTTCCAGAACAGTGCGCTATATTCGCCGCTCTCTTTCCCATCGTCGCGGCCCACTCCAACGTGCGCCCAGTCGTTACCGAATAGATCTTGGAGATCTCTCACTTGGCGGACGAGGGCTTCTTGTACGCCTACCCCAAAATTAGATGCTGCGGATACCCGGAATCAATCTCACCGAACGCGTCGACCTCGTTTCTCTTCAACCATTCAGCTACTCTGACGCGCCTACTACTCCAAGGCTGCTCAGTACCATCGCTGATAGCGAGATAATCCGGTTCATCTAGGGGAGAAGGAAGGTTGCTCAATGAGTCGGCGACAGGTATCGAGTCTGGTTGAGAGTCGTAGCGGAGATTCCAGGTTGCAAGGCGGAGGCAATTCGCACAGGGTAAGGCCAGAGCAAGAAGGGAAAAGGAGTGCAACATTTCAAGGATAGAAAGGACAGTGATGGAGAAATGAAAGAGTGAATGAAAGGAAAATGGACGTAACCGCGGCTATTTTAGGGTTTAGACGCGGTGCAGGGTACCAGTCGAGCGGGCTCTCGACCATTACATAACTTGTAGAGAGTAACACGAAAAAGTTTAGAGGATGCGGCTCGAGTACGCCGCCCGATCGCGATTGTGAATCTGCTAGAAGGACGTCTAGCCAAACCGCGCTCGTCTCATGCTGGGATGCCCTGAGAAAGCACCTACACTGATGGTGCGAGGTCGTTGCGGTTACAAGATACTCCTTGTGCACCTTGCCAAGTTCTGGTGACGAAGAAGAGTTAACACCAACAAGGCTCAGGGAGCCAAGAAGTGCATCGGCGGTATCAAGGGATGGTACATGATGGTACATTGGTAGGAAAGAGCAAGAAGCTCCGACAAAAGCCGGTTCACGAACGGACGCCACGTAACATGAGTTGCTTCTCCATTCATCTATTCTTACAATGACGGAGTATTTCAAGGACGGAGTATTTCAAGGACAGAGTATGAGAATGACTGCTTTCAACAGTCTTCCTCAGTCTGTACATCTATCTACTTCATTTCATTGCGCTTTTACGTTTCATAAGCACCTACTTGTTGTCGAAAACGGTGTCGTACTGTATCAAAAAAATACCTCTTCTACGCTATTCTAGTGACACAGTACATTGCACGACTCTCGTTCTCCCTGCCGGAAGCACATTCAAATGTCCGCAGCTTGAGAGACGTCGAATAACATTTTGGCGCCGTCGATGATGACATGGGATAAGTATTCTAAATACACAGATCACAGCATCCCGCGCTTCTTCATGTTCTGTCACTGTCATGATGATGTGCATCGCCTTCTTTCGATTCTGTAGTTGATTAGTGCCGACGTGGGCGTCCGACAGGCTCAGGATGAACATCCCACACGGAAGTAGGATTCGATCGTGAGGTAGGATACCAAACAAATTGAGACTGGCTGAGGCTAGAATACTCTTTGGGGGTACTGGTCCCCGAAGACGAAGGAGAGTAGCGCGGAGATGTCCGTCTGCTTTTCTCCGCAGAGTTACCGGGTGCGTAAGATGGGGGAGGACTCTCGGCCTGAACGGTATGCTGAGACATAGAGGTGGGATGGTGGCGATAATGACGACGCATATTTGAATTGACGTTGAATGCTCTACCGCAGCCAGGGAAAGGACAGACGAACGCTTCGCAGTGGAGAATTCGTCAATACAGTCGAAGCGAAAGTGCGTGGCTAGGAACTCACGCGTAGCTCCTGTGTGAGTATTCATGTGAATACGCAGACTGCTAGGGCGATTGAACCCCCTATGACACAGATTGCAGATATGTTTTCGCTCTACGGAGCCTTCGTCCCATTCCCCCCAGGTCTCCAAGTTTAATGAGGGTGAACGGCGATATAGAGATAACCTATGTTGTCCTTTTTCTGGGCGATTAGAAGAAGACCCTCTCACAAGGCGTCTAGAATTGCCCAGAAAGTGTTCTCGCAGAATTATGAGGACAAGGTCGTTGCGAGGAAGCTTAGACAGGCACACCTGGAAATATATCATGAATACTCGGTAGGACAATCGACATGGTGGGGTGATGAGAGTATCCTTTGCCTGTGCTGGCCGTAGTATTGAATGTTTGCGGGCTTAAGAGGTTTCAAGAAACTCACGTGGAGGAAGTTGTTACCAAAGTCGCTCTTTATTCGAACCCGCATGCTTATCGAAATACTTCTTTAGATGGTGCAGGTGGGTTCTCAGTGTTTCCTTGAAGCCTGAACCCTAGCTCAAATCCACGAGCACGCAAAGGAGGAAGCATCGTACCCTTTTACCGGAAATCAATGGCGCTATCATGATGGCTATTTAGAGCGTAAGATGGAGCAAGGAGCTAATTCATACGCACCCGGAAAGAATCATGCAGCTTCCGTGGCGCTCGCAATGAGTTGCTTGCAGCCGTACTCAGCCTGTAAGTCGTACCACTGTCTTCTGCGGCCAGGCGGATTTGGACTGCGATATCAAGATGGCAGGTTTAGAATTCTGTTTGGAAGGTTCAGATGAGCGTTAATCAGTGTTGAACTCAACTCGGAGTCAGATACATCCCCCGTACGAGTTGTCGATGAAGTACTCGGATACAACGAGAAGACGATGTTCCAATGGAGAAAGGACCGAGCTCGAAGCTTCGTGATAAGTAAGAGTAGACACCATGTCGACTAATGGTACGCGTCTGCCACGCAGTGGTTTTGTCCGCACCAATGTTCCTACTCACATTTTCTCCGGCTCCGGCGATCTGTCAAACGTTTTCCCTCCAGCATTACTATCCGTACCGGTGGTCCGGATAATCACCTAGAAGCGGTTAAAGTGAGGATAAGTCCCAGAATACAGCATTTCCTGTCCTCAATGATTTAAGAATTCGATTTAGATACATTTTCTCCATCTCTGAGTGAAGCAGTGAAAAAATAGATGGATGGGAGGTATATGAAAACCGCGACGCGAGTATCAAAACTCACTGATCAGATCAGTGTTCGGAGTATTTCAGGCGCTGGAGGTTCCCAGAATTCTTGGAAAAGCTATGGTACATAGATTCATGCTAACTACATTGAATGGACATTCTTCTTCAACAGAGAAAACACAGACGAAGCTAACGATGCCTCCCGACTCTCAGAGCGTGACTATTCACCAAGTGAAGCGTCACGCTGTTACATCACGCTTCGGCGACTCATTTCGAGGTATATAGCTTCGTCAATCCTCTAAATTGTCAGACGTACATGGTATATTCATGTACTCCATCTTTCCCAGAGTTTTTGGGAACCTCCAGCGCCTGAAATACCCCGAACACTGATCTGATCAGTGAATTTTGATGCTCGCGTCGCGGTTTTCATATACCTCCCATCCATCTATTTTTTCGCTGCTTCACTCAGAGATGAAGAAAAGGTATCTAGTTGAATTCTTAAATCATCGAGGCCAGGAAATGCTGTATTCTGGGACTTATCCTCATTTAACCGCTTCTAGGTGATTATCCGGACCACCGGTACGGATAGTATCTGGAGCGAACATGAGGTAGTAAGGCCGAAAGGCCGATCTGTTACAAAACGGCTTTCTCCGGGCCGTCCGGCTTTTAGTACCACAGTGGACATCGGCTCCATATTTCTCTCCTTTTCCCACCATCATGGCCACCAGGTCATCTACTATCCTCTCGGATTCCATGAACACTCGGCTGACCCAGATCGCCCATCATGTTTTTAGTCAGAAACCTCGCGTGGTTGTATCTAGATCGCTTGGATCGGATGTCATGCCTCTGTTGACCGGAAGAGCAGACATCGAGGTGTGTTTCAATCTCCAGTCCACTTTTTTCATGGTAAAGAGACATAGGTTAACGTATGGCCGAATGATGACTCATGTGACCGCAAATGGCTCTTGGAACACGCTAAAGGCGCGTCTGGTATCCTCGTGATGGTCACCGACAAGGTAAGTTACATGAAGCCTCGTATTGTCAAGTGTTTTAGGTCCCTGTTAGGTAGATTCAGAGCTCCTTGACACCGGTATGCATTTCGCCACGTAAACGTTATCTTTCCTTGACATCCTTCCCACAGCTGGGCCTTCCCTTCGCGTAGTGTCAACGATGTCTGTCGGTTATGGTTGGCGAGTCACTTCTAGAAATAACATTGCTCACATTCGTCCTTCCATAGAACATTTTGACACTTCAGAACTATCTAAACGCGGAGTTCGCATGGGATATACTCCTGATGTTTTGACAGATGCAGGTGCGAAAGCCTTCACGACCATCAACGCGTGGATTAACGCAAACGCCAGTTGCCGACCTCACTGTAATGTTGGCGCTCATGGCTGGCAGGAACGCTGGACACACGTTTAGTCTCGTTCAATCTGGTCAGGTTAGTTTCTACAGTCTCTCCGCATTACTCTGTCAACGACATTGCAATAGTGGCCTCGTCTGCACTGGAGTCCCTTCGCTTTCTGTGGTCCGCAGCTTTCTACTACTTCGACCTCGCCCAAGCGCACTGTAGGCTTTCTCGGGTTTGGTCGGATCTCCCAGGCCACGCTCACACGTCTCGTCGCTTTCGGCATTACCCACTGCATCTACTCTTCTCGATCCTCGTCCTCTCTCTCCGAGGTTCAAACGTCTCGTGATTCGTCCCTCCTCAAGAGATTGCCCACACTCCAATCCATTACGCCCGTCGCGATGGACACCCTCGCAAAGGAGAGCGATCTTCTAGTCGTCCTCGCGCCAGGCGGTCCGGAGACATATCACCTCATCGACGAGCCATTCCTGAAGAAGATGAAGAAACACGCCGTGTTAGTCAATACAGCGCGTGGAACGCTGGTGGACTCTGATGCTCTCTCGAAGGCACTAAAAGAGGGATGGATCTGGGGTGCAGGATTGGATGTTGTTGAAGGCGAGCCGGATGTCCCGGGGAATCATTCGTTGGTGAACGAACCAAGGTGAGGCGCGATTCCTGTCTGGAAGAGCGAGTCAACTTATGAGCGTAGATGCGTAACACTGCCGCATATTGGCAGCGCGACAATTGAGACGAGAATTGGCATGGCTACGTTGGCAGTCAACAACCTCCTGGGCGGTGTCCTGGGAGAAGCGATGCCAGCGGAGTTGTCTGTCTAAACGTAGAATTAGAAGAGGAGTAAGATCACTATTATTATATATTGTGTTGTTTTCATGACAGAGCTTCGCCATTGAGATTCAAATCGAACAACCAACAGTGATACAGAACGTCTACGTCCCAAAGCGAAAATTCCGGAGAATCCATACTATTCCAAAAAGTCGTACGTAGATGATTGATTGTACCACCATCATCAGAGGGCGCTGATGATGGCGGGGATCTTGTTTATGGATCCCCATGAACGAGAGTGGATACCACATGTCATCTTTCGAATTAATTAGCGTCTTTGAATTGTCTAGAGAGATGATGGCCTTGGTTTGGGCGCATCATTTCGTACAAGAGCGGACGAAATTCTTCCCTACTCAAATGACCCAGCGGCGGTCGCGCTAGATGAAAACTCAGAGATGCAGTTGGATATTACTTGTGGCGGTTACGCAACATCGCATAGCTTGAGGAATGTGGCGCCGATGGGGAAGGGATTGTACGTGTTCCGTGTGGCTCATTGAACTCGGGCGACGTCTTGACGCTGGCAGCACATCTCCCTTTCTACCGCTGCTTCGAGCCCGGCGAGGTACTCGGAGTCTTCGTGCCCTCGAAATCTTTTATTATGTTTTATATAATAACAGACCAGATTTTCGGTTCGACAGCACTGTATGGTATGTCAAACCGTCGTCATCGCAGTTTCGTGTGAGTGTAAAATGGTTGCCTTTAGAACAAAATTCGGTCGCTTTCATTAAGATGTTTAGGGAACATTCGTCGCCTGTTACACGTCTGGAAGACAGTCATAGGTACCCTACCAGTAAGCGACGTTGCGTTCATGCATGGAATGTATTCCCTTGAAAAGTTTAAGCACGAATGGCAGTTACTAAAGCAGATGCACTTTGATTGCACTTATAGCCCATCTGCGGATTCTAAGCGATGATGACAATCGAAAACATGGCATGACCAGGAAGCACTTCGCATTCTCCTCGTCTGTAACAGGAAACGAATCCAATACCGGCACGGTGTGGTTTCTCGTATCCGTTGATAGCTCTTGTTCTGGGAAACGGCCCACTTTCCGTTTCATAGATGTGTGCATTGCGTTAAGAACCCTCGAATCAGCTGTCTACGTGTAAAGTCATTGAAGGCTGTCGGTAAGGGTATGAGGAAGACGTACAGTGCACGCGATTTCATCCTCGAATCTGAGCCCAGAATCTAAGCCGTTCAAGCTCGTTCGCGTGGTGATCCGATCCTTGTGGTATCGTGGCTCAGTTCGTAGCCACGCTCGTCCGAGTACAGATCAAAGCTGTAACGAAAAAAGGTGTCCGTCCGACATCCTGCCTGTAAGTAAGGCTAACGATCTCCCAAGCATTGCCGCCGGCTCGTGCAGATGCGCTCCACCGGTCTGGAGACCAGCGATGGTGCTGCTCCGCCGCAGCGCTGGTCATAAAACGAAACCATCCATAAAGATACGGCATGCGGGGCGTACTCCGAACTTCAGAGGCATGCTACCACCACTGGCATACCACCACCCGCGATCACCTGGAAGCCCGGCTCTTTACGCAACGACAACGCTTCTAGTCTTCTCTAGTGATCCCTTCTGATATAATGCTCTCCTACTAGGCTGCTATCTCTCCGTTATTCGCGGCGCTCTCTGTCTTCCAACCTTCCGCGTCTAAGACTGCACTAACTAATGACCTGCTCTCATCTCTATTTGATAAAAAGTCTTATTTTTGTTCCAATGGCGGGTAACAGAGAAATCTTATGAGGTGCCGGTGCCGCTGACAACATAGCCCGGATGGGACACGAGAGCTGCTCGTCGCCTACAGCAGTCACCTATTCCCCATTTCAAACAGACATTCGTCACGAGTGCAAAGTTTCTATCTCATCGGAGGCTTCTTGAGTCAGTCTTATCCCCCCAGTGTAGTATTAAATGTGCCTTCATCGCTCAGAATCTCTTTAGCATCCACAATGTTTACGACCACGCTCCTTACCCTTGTCGTTGCGTTTGTCCCAGTAGTCCGCAGTGGACAAGGTATGTCATGTATGGTATCCTGCTCTCCGCTATCCTGATGTTCTTGCGCTTTCTAAGTCGCGACATGGTACAACCCCGGAAACGGGAACAAGGGGGCATGCGGCGTGTACAGTCAAGATTCCGAGCTCGTGGTCGCCGTTCCTGCCTGGGCCTACAAGCAACATTCTAGCTGCTGGAAGCGGGTGAACATTCAGCGTTAGTACAAGAATCTTTGATTATCCAAGTGTCGAGAGATAACACCCGCATCATATAGACGGTGGCTCGTCCATTCAGGCCACGGTGGTTGACCTCTGTCCTAGCTGTGAGCCTGGGCACGTCGACCTGTCCCCCGGGGCGTTCAAGAGGCTTGCATCGTTGGCGGAGGGGGAGATACCTATTACTTGGGCGTTGATGTGAAATTGCAGAGCCCATAACTTCCGGTCACCGTATTATTATGGTATCAATCGCCTTTCAGTACCGTGACGACAGCAAGGTGTCGAATCTGTTCCTCATTTCCTACACACCGTCATCGGGCTACGCTGAATCAGATATTTGATTACATTTGCCCTTTCGTGGCTCGAACCTAAGAAGGAGCTCACCCCGTACCAAGACGCACACTATCTATAGTTACCGAACGAATCGGGGAGTCGATTGATCTAATGACGTCACACGACCATTTTTGCTTCCTTCCCACACTCAGTCGAGCGACCCCATCTCGCCCGCCTTGACGGCCGCTTCATGCCACCGATCAACACGACTGAAAGCTTTTTTTGTCCGGAACGCGTCGTACATACATTCGTCAACGTCCGCTCTGCCTCAAAAGCAAACCGCGTCGCGTCGTCTCCAGACGCTAGCGGGTTTGTAGGCTCCAGCTTCTACGTATGCTTCTTATCCTGGGCGTCTGATTGCATTGAACCTGATCACGAGTCTTTCATAGAGGACTGCTCCCCGAGATTTCATCAACTACCCCTGGTGGCGCCGCACCATGAGTTCACATATCTCGAGGGCTTTCGGGAATGTGAAGTGGAATTCTTTTCATTGAGCCTCCATTCTCTCGGCTTCCGCCGCCGACACACCAACCATTGATTCAACGAACATCGGTCTCGATCGGACCGGTCCAAGAGTTGCTAGGTCGGCGCTCACCACCAACCGTGCTCGCATTGAGACTGATGAATAACGAGCGTTATGGCAACGTCTCCGCAGCGGGTAACACGGATTGGCGGCACGTACTCCGGATCTGTAGGCAGGTAACACGCGCAATTTCAATAGCGTGTGATGCTAACGCAGATCTAATCAAGAACGCATATGTCTCTTTCAGGGCTCAAATCTTCTCTCGGTCATTCTTCTTCTACCCCCACCGCCGTCTCTCTTTCGCATAATGTCGACGTTGTTGCCCGCTCTTCCTCCGGACCTGACCATCGACAACACGCTTGGCGCCGTCCTGGTTGGCTTCGCAGTGGCGTGTTGTGTATACGGCATTCTCATAACACAAGTTTTCTCTTATTTCTCTCGGTATCCATTGGATCGTTTAGTGTACAAGTTTCTGGTGCGTCGTCAGCAAACCCTCCGTGTCCCCACTGACTGTTATCTAGGTCGTTCTCATTCTGTACGTGTTCAAGCCTAAGATGCGACGATGGTCCTCACCAAGCAGAACAGGGTACTGGAGACTACCGACCAAGCTCTTATAGGGCACATCATTTATTATTATTCGATATCGAACTTTGCAAACTTCATCGTCCTGCTGCAAGCATCAGTAACATGGTACGCCTTTTGTCCGCCGGATTTCCTCAGTACTCATCTTGTCCAGGTCCTTTATTGTGTGTCCTCATTCGTCTTTCCCATCACGCGTTACACAATCTTTCTCTCCAGTTACAACAAACTATCGGGGTAGGCCCGCCATTACGGAATACATCCAGCCGTCCTAACGTCGCGTCCATTATCCCTTTAGGCCATTGTCGGCGCTATTGTGAAAACGTACGGGCGCCATATGTTTCCGTGTTCCTGATCACCTGAACATTTACACCCCAGATCCTTCGCACTACGCGTATGGCGATGTAAGTGCCTCTCGTTTCGGAACGTTGAAGGTGGCAGGCTAACGGTGCTGTACGCGCAGTCAGTGAAAAGAACATCTGGGTTACAGGTTTCATAGTACGTACTTTCTTGGACGAGGGAAGCATCATACTCATCATCATCAGATTGCACTAACTTACGGGCAACTTGGTGCGTCCTTCGTACTATTTCGGAGTCACGATGACCTGACTGCTGGGATCAGGTCTCGCCATGGGTATGTGATTGATGTGTACATCATAGTTCTGAACGCCTCATTGAATCGCGCCTAGCCTTCACTATCAAAGCGTACGGCGCCCACATGCCTCTCCTTATAGATTCTGACCTTCGACATAGTTTTGCGCTTCCTGGTGTCTTTCAAGTCGTCCATCTTCGGGTCAGTCTAAACATTCATCTTCACGGCGTTCTTTCACGTCCTATACTATAGACGCTGGGAACGACAGCTCTTGGCGTTAGCGTGCTGACAGATCTTGTGACTGCCTTGTCACTCACATACTTCCTGAACAAACTGCGCACTGGGTATCATCAGTGAGCTCTCATATCCGACATATCTCCAGCATCACTGACGGCGCAACTCTCAGATCGGATACTTTAGTGAACAGTCTAGTGCGCTATGCTATCAACACGGGCGCGTTCACGGGGTACGCTCTCCCTATGGTCAACCACACTAATTTGACGCCTTGGTTACCCTCCCAGTGCCATTAGTTTGACTACACTAATTCTCGTGAGTTGACTTCTCCGGTTTGATACCTCGGGCTTAACGGCGTTGTTATTGTAGTACAACATCATGCCGAAGAATTTGATTTTCATCGCGTGCTTCTTCGTATTGAGCAAGTGTAGGTCCCGTCCCTCGTCTCCCCGCCAGCAAACTAATCACATTATCAGTATACGCAATATCCTTCATGGCGACGTGAGTATCTCCTTCCCTAACGTCCAATTGGATCTTAATGGTCCATTTAGCCTCAACACTCGCCGGATCGTACGCGGTCAAGGTACCGATAAACAGGGAACGACGACTAACAACACGAACATGTTCCATCTGGGTACACGCATGCCTAGCGTGGGCCCGGTGGACGTGGGCTCGTGGCGTGACGTCGACTGGCAAGGGGAAAGTGGAACTGATCAGAAGGTGAGTTGCTAGGGCAACATTGTCCACGAGTTGAAAGTCACCATTTCGTAGGGCGCGCAAAATGAAGAGTTTCCGATGAATTCCTTCTATAGACCACAGAAGTCAGTGCCCCAGCTGCGCTCATTCATTGATGCTAACCATTCTGCAGACTGCGGTACGAGGAGGGTATTGCCTTATAGTGACGCGTCTGGGTCTCCAGGCGAGCCCCAACTTAATTCCGACCAGATATAATTGTAGTTCTAGTTTCTGTCCTTACTGTATAATTCTGTTATGTAGACACTGCGCTTCTTTCGTACATCATTCCTTAGCTTTGTAGCATTCCGAAATAACTCGTTCCTTTGCCTTCTCGACCAGCTGTCTGAACTAAAATACACGGATTTTCGACGAGATGAGGGTTGCTGTCACGTTAGCAGTACCAGGATGGTGCGGCGCCCCGGAACGTCAGTCTCACAGTGAGTAGTCCAAAGAGTCATACATTGAAGACAATGCGCAAACGAAACGCGATCTGAGGTCCACAGTAAAGTGACTACCATCCAAGTCAGGCCAACCATGACGCGGCGCACTGGCCGCGAGAACCATTTCAGTTCGGGTGATCCGGAAACCATTGCAGTTCACGTTCATCAGGGAGCCACAGCACGTTAATTTCGAGCTCTGCGCGAGTTCTGACGCATCTTATTCACGGTGATCAAGTAGTAGATCCAGCATCAGCATACCGACTCAGTTTTTACGCTTTCCATTTCCGCGTGACTCTCCTTTAACCTTGGCCACAGGCGCGGCGCAGTCTCACCGTCTCAAAGGTTCATCATATCGCGAGAAGATGGCGAGTGCTACAGTCTTTCGACTTCGTGTTGAAGTCCAAGCCGGACTACTCGTTGGTTTTCTAATCCCTTCGTTGACGGACCCGCACTCACATTCCCCGACCCGCTCCCGTTACTTCCGACCCGCTACCGTTACCACCGATAACTTGTACTGACTCGTTTACTTACTTAGCTCCCCAGATTCCCCTTTAGATACACCTCATATTTACAGTATATAAACTACATACATTTGGACTATATACGGTGTGCATTCTCCTCCTCGTCGTCCGAGTCCTCTTGAGATCCAACAGGTTATGGGCCCCGCCCGTGCCTAATTTATCCATCAGAAATCCACTCGCTTGCATATTGATCCACGTACCTCTTCGCGTCGCATCCCGCCATGTCCACCAGCACAAAACTCATCGAGTTCTTCGCCCGCGTCCCGCAGTGCAAAGCGGACGGGACAAATTGGACGTTCTACCGCGACCGTTTTGTGTTCGCCGCCGAAGCAGCACAACTTGACGACTACCTCGTAGAGACGGCCGCACCACCGTCTGTTCCAGTCCCCGCCGATCCCGCCAATCCCACCAAGGAGGAGACCGACTCCATCAATCGCCATCCAGGCGTTGTTCGGCTCTGGAAAGCAAACGAGGCCATCGTGAAGCAAGCTCTGGCTTCGACGATTCCCGACTCGTTGTTCCTAAAAGTAAAGGGGGAGTCGTCAGCAGGGAAGATGTGGAAGAAGGTAAAGGAGGAGTTTGAGAAGAGGTCGAAGATGATGACTGTCGACCTCAGGAGGAAGCTCCAGGAAGAGAGGTGCCCCGAGAACGGCGACGTTAAGGCTCACCTTTTGAAACTCGAAGCTCTACGCGAAGAGCTTACCGCGATGAGCGCAGACCCCGGCGACGACAATTTCATCGCCATCCTGCTCGGTTCCCTCCCTGCATCGTACGGCCCCTACCTCGCAGCGCTGACAGCGACATCAGCACTGCTCAGCCAGACCATCACGCCCGATGTATACGTACGCGGCATCAGCGACGAGGCTGACCGCCGGCGAATCAAGACTCGCGTCAAGGAGGAAAAGGAGGCCGCGTTTAACACGAATGGCGGCTCCTCAGGACGCGGCAGACAATCCCAGGGCAGCAGACGCAGCAGCACGGTCGAGTGCTATAACTGCCACAAGAAAGGTCATATCAAGGCGGAGTGCTGGGCGAAGGGAGGAGGAAAGGAAGGACAAGGCCCAAGAGGAAAGGGCAAGGGACGGGCGTCGGCAAACACCCTATGCTGTACCCTTATTATAATACAGTGCTCTAATTAGAGGGCACTGTATTACAATACAGGCTCTAATTAGAACCGACGCTATGGCGGGGCTGTATTATAATACGGGCGGGTCTGTATTATAATACGGGACCGCCTGCCTAATACAGCAAATAGCGGGTACAGGGTGCGGCGCCGTGGCTGGGTCAGCTGTGCCGTGATGCCGGGCTCGGTGAGCATTGCCGTGACTCGGTCATTCCCGAGGAATCACGGGCACGTCCCAATCCGGATGCATGCGCGTCCGGGCGCCCGCGCACCCGTTCAGCGCCTGCGCCACACATCCTGCAGACATAAATTATCTTCTCAGTGAGTGTCTACTACTGTCGGACCATATCCCGATTGATCCCAGCAGCTGAACGTTCTTTTTTGCGCACTACCCCCGGTGCCCCGCTGTAATCCGCACCCGTGCACCCGTTCAGCGGCGGCGCCACACATTACAGAGCCTCAATCATCGTTTCAATTACTGTGTACTGCAGTAGGACTATATTCCGACTCATTCCGGCAGCTCAGCATTCATTAATGCGCACTGCCCCCAGATCCGAACATCACCCACGTGATTGAACCCAGCGGGTACTCAGCACGCCCGCTACACTCGAACAACAGGAAAACTATTTTCAGGTGACTATTATACACATATTAGCAGCTCTATGTATTCAGAGAGTCATCAGTTGTGGCCAGACACACATGGCACTGTTTTTGCACGACTTAGCGTGTAAAGACCATCCAACTTCCTAATTCGGAAGAGCCTGCATCGGTGCAGCAATCGGTGTAATGAGCGGACACGGCGCTAACCGCGCCCCCGCTGGACACAAATTTATTACTACACAAGGGATACGTATCTAAGGAAAGGTCTACGTATATACAATATCTATAGTGTAAAAAATGGGCTGGATGCACCCGGATGAAGCAAAGTCAAGTCAATCGGCACGCTTTCTGAGTCTCTGTGAGGCGGCATTATTAGAGATAAAACGTCAAGTGAGGCGGTGCTTACCTTGGCTAACGGAACATTTTCCTTCTCGACATCAGCTTCAGCCGCGGTGCGCTTTGCCGATGTCGAGTTGGAGACTTTTCGAAATGTGGCGTTGCGGATCATGCTATCCAAGGCCCACGTCACGTCGGTCACGGCGAGAACCCAATCCTCACGCTGCGCCGAGTCCGCGCTATCCGAGACAGCCTCCCCCCACCACAGTAAAACCCCTACCACGAGGGTGATCCCGTTCCTGCCGGATTTATCCTGAAGACCATCCCAATCAACAATGTCCAACTTGATGAGCTGATCTTCGTGAATACGTGTCGGCGGCTGCAGAGATCGCCACCACTTCCAGAATGACGGGACAAAGACGTCAAGCTCGCCGACGGGCCACTTCTTAGCCCAATTACGGCGCAGCCGCATGAACTCCGCAACGACCAATGGTCGATGGTCTTTACCTAGCTTGATCTTGCCGTCGTCAACAAACCCAGCCATTTCCTC
>JADNYV010000399.1:0-31841 GCA_015501055.1 Mucidula mucida
TCGGAACACACAGCAGCGGGGCAGCTTGTTCGACAGTACACGTGTCCCATCATCCAGCACGCAAATATCTCCGTGTCTTCTCACACAATTCATCTCGCAGGGAATGCGGGCATCGCGCAGGTATATGGTAATGGTACGTCTTGCTATCATCAACGAGATTGATTTCATGATTCACCTCTCTCCAGGGCGGCATCTGCTCAGGTACGCCACCCATCATGTCGGCGTACTCTTCATACCACTGTTCACGCAGATGAGGAATATCCTCATCAGTCAGATCGACGGCACGACTCTTCCCTTTCGACGGAGATACAACTATGGTCGGCTCAACCACGGGAGGCACATACTCCGGGTGGTGAATCCTAGCCAGGTTGGCCTGAACCATCTGTACCATAGATATTGAATCGTCATCGTGCATAAAATCAGGCTTGACTTCCATCTTCATAAGGAGCTCTCGTTTCTCAGGAGAGTATTGTGAACGTGTAAATTCAAAAGGGCCAAGGACACCTGTGCCACTAATGTCTGTCTCCCGTCCTGACTTCTGAGAGTCATAATCCGGGTAAGTACTCGGGTCGTCCTGTCGTCTGTAAAGCATATACTCCGCCATGCTACTAGCCAACGCAGCAAACTCAACAGGCATAGATCTATTCGTCAATCGACTATCTATCCCGGGGACGCGAGGCACGCGATCCCAAAAGGTGCCCGTCGACGCGTCGCGCTCTTCCCGATACTCGGACAAAATCTCCCCAAGGATCTGGCGCTCCTCGCGTCTCTCATCATCTGCTGTTACAAATGCGTCAATCTTCACAGCCACAGAAGTCGGCTGACAATAATCATTCAACGGAACACTACAAGTACGTACACGTGACGGCGGTTCCTTCTCGCCACCACAGTCTCGGCTCATCTGAGTCGTTGTCTCACAGGCTGTCTTTTCTCTCTGTTGCCGAATCTCGTTCATGACAGTGGCACCGTCGCCTGCGACCCACTCACGGTACTCATCCTCAGACAAAAGGAGTGGAATGCCCGCCTCACATGGCAGGCTCTTGAACTCAACTTCATTCGCGTTGTCGTCATCATGATCACAGGACTCATCCACCTCGACGACGCTACTTCGAGGAGGCTTCACTGCCCTGTCTCCACCGCCGGATAGTCAATTCGACGACGCCAGAGCGCGCTCACACGACTGACTGGAATCGTCAACTGGACGCCGCATCCGAAACCGCTGGGGAATGTTTGGATTAACGGGCACGACCTTACCTGGGTAAATGGTGTTCCCAATCCGCACACACTGGCTCTCAAAGTCCAGTATTACACCGTGCTTCAACATGAACGGGGTTCCGATCAGAACATCATACCTGTCAAGGTTCGTGATGTCGAAATACTGTCTCCCACTGACACGCGGTAGGCTAACATCGACCATAGTGCCAAAATTGATCACAGAACGACTCCCTACCGTGCCAAGGTACAGCGGTACTGGTTCCTTCAGGCGTCGTACGTCTAACTTTGCCACATTCGAAAACCCTGGACTAATGGACGAAGTATTACTCCCACTATCCCACAGAGTCAGTCCCTGACAGCCTCCGACGTCTACATACGTGACGAGACACAGCTTCTCCTCTGGCTTTAGCTTCGGGCGGTCAATAGCCTCCTTCGGTACGTTTATCTCGAAAACCTTATTACCACGACCTTTAATCGCCGCAACAGTGTGGGCATCATCAGTCATGGCTAATAAGCACTCGCCACTGACCGAGTCTGTCGTGTTGAACTCCCTGAATCGCAAGTTATCGACTGATCCATCGTCAGACAAGTAAGTGCTATCGCCATTGAACTTTTTGTCAGGCTCACACCGCATAGCATACATGAAGTCTTCTTCAAACTGACTCCCTTCACCGTAGTCGCTTGGGGAGTACCGCTCGTCGGTAACATCATTACTATGCATGGCGCGCAAGAAGTCCTCGTTCGTACGGTCACCAGCTTGAGACCCATCAGACGCGTATTCAAGGATTTCGTACGCATCGCGCGTCGGATCAAAAGAACCAGCATCAGGTTCGGACTCTTGTGATGCAACAATTGGACCATTATACTCCTCAGATATCTCATTAATGTCAGCCAGATGTCCCCCCACTATCCGTGCGAGCAGCGCGAATAGCCGGCTTCTCACCTCGACGGTCATTATGAGGCGCATTAGCCCCAGGACATCCAGCATGTCCTCGATACTGACCTTCTCTGCCACAGTCGTGACACTTCACGTTTGTCGGGACTCTTTGCGGGTGTATATTGTCTGGCTGTTTGCCGCCATCTGCGCGCTCACCACGATCAGGCGTCCCATCGCGCTGTCTAGCGTCTCTCTGCCCTTGACGTTCAGCACCCGGACGTGCATTATTTCCAAGAGGCCGTACGACAGTACAACTCACCAGCCGCGAACGCCAAGCATTCTTGAACGCATTCGCATTGTGTGGGATAGCTGGCAGCTTCTCAGCAGGTTTCTTGCGCGGGGCAACTACACCATCATGACGACGGTCAGCAACATGCTTTCTAGTATACGCCAATCGTTCCTCATCAGCAGCACCGTCCACCAGCTCATCAAGAGGATCAAGAATAACATCATACCCCTTGTCAATCATGTCATCGACGTACTTCTTAGGTATGTTATCCATGAATTTATCCAATAACTCACGATCTGACGGCGGAATTGCCATAGAGTCCGCAATCATCACCATCTCGTCATAGAATCCTTTGATAGTGTCGGAAGCACACCAGGTAAGATTCTTGAACTTGATATAATTATCATGCAGGGTAATCGATCTAATAAACCGTTTGTACAGGCCAACTATCACCTGTTCGGCCGTCCAAGACTGTTGTGTTCGGTTCACGCCAACAACACGGTTTCGGAACCATCGATCTGCACTCCCTTCAAGGTAAGTCTTCAACTGAATCTTCCGCTCAAAATCGCGCTTAACACCAATTAAGTGACTCGCCTCAAAGTACATGCTGATATCCTGTACGAACCGCTCAAGTACATGGTAATCGGCGCTTCCTGAATACTTCGTGATCTTCATGTCGACCCTCGACGGTTTAGCCTCCTTGGGCAATGACGGCTTGTACGCGTGTGCTGTCGATAAATTGATACAAGGCGCTTGATCATGAGGCTATCCTGGTCCTCGCGAGCACGCTTAACATCGACCCCAGGCGTACGAGAACGGCGATGCCTCGCTGGAGGTGTCCTTCGCGGGCGAGACGACGGCGAACGACGAGGTGGAGGGCAATCTCCATTGTGGTTACTGCCCGCGGACTCATCATCCCCATCATCCCCACCACTATCATCACCGCCGCTGTCATCATCATCGAATGGCTCATTGTCGGGGCCAGGAGGCGGCTGGTTAGGTGGATTAGGCGGAGGAGGTGGTGGGTTATTCCTGTCCTGCGCTGGCCGATTATTAGAAGGTGGCCTCGTCGGCTTAGGCGTAGGCTGAGGCGGCGGGGCGTTATTCCCGTCATGCGCTGGCCGAGCATCCGAAGAAGGATTAGTCGGCCTAGGGGGAGGAGGTGGGGAAGCATTCTGCGCCGGATGTTGAGGAGGCTGAGCCTACTTCTTAGGCTGTGGCTGAGGCTGTTATGAATGACCATATTTTCACACTTTCACATCTTATCATATCTTATCGGGGCCTTGTCTTATCAACCAACGGACTGTTTCATCATCTGTTTCGTCACCGATCATACTCCTGTTCATTACCGAAGCCGTACTCATGTCGGACACACGCCTAACACATGGATGACATCATACATGCCGATACCTCATGGATTCCCCATTGTATACACACCACCGACACTCGTAGCACACATGGTCGTTTCAGTATTATTACTTACATGCAGTTACCACTCGTATTTAATGGTTTCACGGACTAGTAGCATACAACACTGGGTCAAGGGCGTGGAGTTATCCCTAGCGGAAACACGTATGGACAAGGAGTCCCAAACACAGGCTTACTAGTATATAAGCAGTAGTGTAGTATCATTGTACTGTAGTTCCGATCTCGTTTATACACCTGGCCTAGCCTAGTCTTACGAACGTGAACGCTTTCTTCCTTAGTTCTTGCTGTGGTACCTGGTTGAGTCTCGTGGCTTAGTCAGTCGCTAACAGAAGATCGGAACTACTTTCTACCACCTACCACACATCCCTGATCGTCGATCAGCACTTCGCTGTTTGATCATCGCACATTCCCCTATTCCCTTTCCCTGTTTACAGATCGACGGATTCCTAATTCCAGCGCACGTCCGCATACGTGTGTATTGGTCCCAGTAGCGCCGGCTAACAGTTAGAGATAACTGCCTCGGGTGCTGGAAGTAGCCGCTCTCACGAGAACGAACTTTTGGCAGTTGCACTTCAGTGGGCGCTGTTTACGGGTCAACCCCCGTTCCCAGGAAAACTTCGGCTTACCTCACACCAGAGGGACGTCGGCTGGGCAATTGCGAACTTGTGACGAGCTCTTGGGCTCCGTAGATACGTAGTCAGTAGTCGGTAAAATAGCGTAGACAGTTACGATACCTACCTACTTTACTTACCTTACGATACACATCATCATTCCCCACCCTACCAAGTCCTGGATTCTATTTCAGATCTAGGCGATCCCTCCCTATTCATCCAAACCTCTATTCCCTCACCCGTTTCATCCAAATCCGCATCACCCATATCCCCACTTTCACCCTTTCACTCTCCGATCCCATTACCCCGATCCATCATGTCCAACGAAGCACCCGAAGCCGCTCATCACACACCCGCTCATCACGCCAATGACGAAACCAAAGGCCGATCCCTTGTCAACAAGCCCTATGACTATGACGGGGACAAGTCCAAGTACAAGAGCTGGTGGCGATCGATGTTCACATACATCCGTGACAAGAAGAACAACCTCACATCGGACTCCGAAAGGATCGATGTTGTTCTCTCCTACATCCGAGGAGATCACGTTGATGCATGGGTCCAGAATTACTCGGACCAGAACTTCGACGAGGAGGGAGAGGAATGGACAGTCTCTTGGACGGAGTTCAAGGAAGACTTGAAGGAGCGATTTGTGGATTCCAACCTCGCGCGAGACGCGCAAGACCAGATCGAGCGGTTGCGCCAGGGGCAAGACACCGCTCAAGACTTCTTCCAGAAGTTCGAGGTCCTGCTCACTCAGGCGGGATACTCGAAGGATGACGCATTCGTCGTGAGACTTCTCAGACCAATGTCAACGAGAAGATCATCGACCAGATCTATGGCAGCCGAGACGGGTTGCCAGAGAAGTACAAGGATTGGAAGGCACAGATCCTTCAGATCGATCAGCTGTGGAGAAGGCGGGCGGCGAGCAAGAGGTCCGGAATGCAGTCCCGGCCTCAAGCTCCGCAGGTGGCTACATCAAGAGCCAATCCTACGAACCCACCCCCGACGCCGATCACACGACGAGATGCCACCGGTGTTACCTATGGAGGAGCCGGCAGGCCGATGGACATCGACAATGCACGTCGAAGGGGACTCTGCTTCAGCTGTGGCGAACACGGCCACGTCAGCAGGTTCTGTCCGAAGAAGGGTCGACCCCAGACGATTCGGGGTTTATGGACCGAGATGAATGACGAGGAGAAGAAGAAGCTGGCCGAAGAGTTGGGTTTTGCGAAGCTCCCGCAGTAGACGCAGTCCTGCCGGAGCAGTCATTAAGGAGAGAGTCGTCAGATGCAGATTCTATTTACAGTACAGGTACTGAAACACCTAAAATATCATCGACGATTTTACCACCAAAACCTGCGAAAGAAAGATTTGAGCCAAATACGCCCGAGTGGATTGCACAACGGCTAAGAGAGGATGACGTGTCGAGAGCAGTGGGAATTTTGAGAGCATGGATGCCGGAGCGGAGAGAGAGAGAAGCGACGGAGGAGAAGGTGATGGCGATCAGAGCGTTGACAAAGGAAGCTGCGGTGGAAGTTGTGACAGAGTTGAAAAAGTCGAGGAAGTACATCCGGGGAACAAAGGGGCAGGACATGAAACTCCGAGTAACCATAGAGAGCGTACACACAGGCTCTGAATGGGAAACGAGTGCCCTTCTTGACAGCGGAGCAACGGGTTCTTGCGTCAATAAAGAATTCGTCGAGAAGAACGGGCTCCCGATCAAGGAGTTACCGGTCAAGCTCCCTGTCTACAATGCGGATGGAACCCTAAACGAGGGAGGAGCAATCGAAGGTTTTGTGGAGGTCCGGATGAAGATCGGTGATCATGCAGAAAAGATCGAGTTGGCCGTCACCAATCTTGGCAAAACAAGCATCTTTTTGGGGCTAGATTGGTTACGATATCACAACCCCACGATCAACTGGACGGAATCCACGTTGACTTTTGATCGATGCCCAGACCGTTGCGGTTACCTACCCGAGTATAACTCGCCGGAAGACGAAGGAGAAGATGTAGAAGAAAAGCTGGAAGAGGGAGAGCGTTTGTTCTGGATGGACTGGGACAACTATCGCAAAAGCGGTGAAAAGCTGAGATCACAACAGCCTTCATCTGCTGCTGCACCTTACATTGAGGAATTTTCCGATGTATTCAGCAAGGCGGACTTTGACAAGTTATCGGAGCGAAGACCCTGGGATCACGCGATAGAACTTACGCCTGGTTCCAAACCGGTTGACTGCAAGGTTTATCCCCTTAGTCCATCCGAGCAGAAGGCGTTAGATGAGTTCCTGGAAGAAAACATACGGACGGGACGTATACGGCCATCAATTTCACCTATGGCATCACCCTTTTTCTTTGTCAAAAAGAAGGATGGAAGCCTTCGGCCAGTACAAGATTATCGGAAGTTGAACGACATGACAATCAAGAACTGATACCCCTTGCCGTTGATTCAGGAGCTTATTAACAAGTTGAAGGGAGCAAAGATTTTCACAAAGATGGATGTCCGATGGGGTTACAATAACATCCGGATCAAAGAAGGTGATGAGTGGAAAGCGGCGTTTAGAACAAACCGAGGCCTGTTCAAGCCCTCAGTCATGTTCTTTGGACTTACAAATTTGCTGGCGATGTTCCAATCGTTCATGAATCACATTCTGAAGGAGTTGATTGATGAAGGACATGTTATAGTTTACTTAGACGACATACTTATTTTTACGAATACGTTGGAAGAACATAGGCATATTATACGACGAGTACTAGAGATATTGCGAGTAAATAAGCTGTATTTAAAACCAGAGAAATGTAGTTTTGAGGCACATACTGTAGATTACTTGGGAGTTATTGTTGGAGGAGGAGAAGTGAAGATGGATCCGGCAAAAGTGGCCGTAGTGAAGGAATGGAAGGAGCCGACAAAGAAGAAGGAAGTACAGTCATTCCTGGGCTTCTTGTTATGAATCGCCATATTTTCACATTTTCAATCTTATCATATCTTATCGGGGGGCTTGTCTTATCAACCAACGGACTGTTTCATCATCTGTTTTGTCACCGATCATACTCCTTTTCATTACCGAAGCCGTACTCATGTCGGACACACGTCCAACACATGGATGACATCATACATGCCGATACCTCATGGACTCCCTATTGAATACACACCACCGACACTCGTAGCACACATGGTTGTTTCAGTATTATTACTTACATGCAGTTACCACTCGTATTTAATGGTTTCACGGACTAGTAGCATACCACACTGGGTCAAGGGCGTGGAGCATCCCTAGTGGAAACACGTATGGACAAGGAGTCTCAAACACAGACTTACTAGTATATAAGCAGTAGTATAGTATCATTGTACTTTAGTTCCGATCTCGTTTATACACCTGGCCTAGCCTAGTCTTACGAACGCGAACACTTTCTTCCTTAGTTCTTGCTGTGGTACCTGGTTGAGTCTCGTGGCTTAGTCAGTCGCTAACACTTCTGCAACTTCTACCGACATTTCATTCGGGGATTTGCGGGAGTAGCAAAGCCATTGACATCGCTAACCGGGAAGGGCGAGTGGGTTTGGGGCATGGAGCAGCACGAGACATTTGAGGAGCTGAAACGGAGGATGACAGAAGAACCCGTTCTGATTGTACCACGCGACGACGGCAAGTTTCGAGTCGAGGCAGACTCCTCGAACTATGCAAACGGGGCGGTTCTTTCCCAGTTGGTTGACGGAAAATGGAGACCAGTAGCCTTCCGGTCAGACTACGACAAAGAGATGATGGCTATCATGGACTCAATCGACAATTGGCGACAATACCTCCTAGGCGCTAAGGAGACAGTGGAGGTTTTCACCGATCATCAAAACCTCCAGTACTTCCAGAAGCCACAGAAGTTGAACCGGAGGCAGGCAAGATGGGTTACGGAGTTGGCGGAGTATGACATACAGATGATTCACAAGCCGGGCAAGACAATGGGGAAAGCTGATGCCTTGTCAAGGATGACAGGCCTTGAGAAGGGGGAAAAAGATAACGAAAACGTTGTTTTGCTAAAACCGGAGTTTTTTATATCACAAATTCAATTTTCTTTACATACAGTAGCTACACCGGAGGACGAATTACTTAACAAAATCAAACAAAGAAAAGGAAACAAGGACAGATACGTACAAAAAGCATTAGAAAACAAAGAAAAAGGATGGGAAGAGAAGGAAAATGGACTTATTATATGGAAAGATCGTATTTACATACCGAAGGACAAGGAATTGCGGGGAAAAGTTATTGGAATGCATCATGATGCACAGCTTGCAGGGCATCCGGGACGGTACAAGACTCTCGAGTTGATCACACGCACATATTGGTGGCCAGGAATTAGCCGAGACGTCCGCGAATACGTGGAAGGGTGTCAAAAATGCCAAGTTACAAAGTCACATCGCACAAAACCGGCTGCACCCCTCCATCCTATAGACGTACCAAGCGAACCATGGGAGAAAGTTGGGACGGACATGATTGGCGAGTTGCCGGAGTCGGGAGGATACAATGCGATCAGCACGTTCGTGGACCATTTCACAAAGCGGCTACGCACCACACCAACACACACCACCCTGACGTCAGAAGGCATGGCTCGTATTTACCGCGATCGAATCTTCCCCATACATGGACTGCCGCGACAAATGATACACGATCGAGGTCCGCAATACCACTCGCGTTTCATGAAGGAGTTATACCGGCTGTTGGGCATTGAAGGGAATTTCACGACGGCGTACCATCCACAGGCAAATGGGCAAACAGAACGGTTGAACCAAGAAATAGAACATTTCTTACGGTTATTCGTCAATTACCATCAGAACGACTGGCATGAATGGTTACCCTCTGCCGAATTTGTTTACAACGATCGGGTACACTCAGCAACCAAGGTTACTCCGTTCTTCGCAGACATGGGCAGACACCCCTACAAAGGCACCGCTCCGAAAACGGCATCGAGAAACGAGACTGCGCAGGAGTTTGCCGACGGCATGAGGAAAACATGGGACGAAGTAGGGTCGGCATTGAAGATGGCAAAAGAAGACATGAAACGGTTTTATGACAGGAAGCGGACAGACGCAGTAGAGTACAAGGAGGGCGACAAAGTATGGCTGGAAGGGACGAATCTCAGCACAGACCGACCAATGAAGAAGCTCGATGACAAACGCTTCGGGCCGTTCAAAGTGATCAAGAAAGTCGGGACGAGCTCTTACAAGCTCCAGATTCCTCACACGTGGAAAAGCATCCATCCCGTGTTCAATGAGGCCCTGCTGACGCCTTACCACGAGCCGCAATTTCCGACGCAACCCCGAGACACGCGTCCACCACCTGTGCTGGAAGGAGCCGAACCGGAATGGGAGGTTGAGAAAGTGGTTAATTCCCGAAAGTACCGCGGGGGTTTTCAATACAAGGTTCACTGGAAGGGTTATGGCACACACGAACAGACATGGGAACCGGCATGCAATCTCAAGAATGCCGACGAAGCTATTCGCGATTTCCACCAGCAGTACCCGAACAAGCCAAAGCCACCTGCGCTTGCTCGCATTGAAGTTCCCATGTCGCAATTTCCATCACATCTATTCCGACCCATGCCACCGCCTGACATCGAACCTCTTGACGTCACGCTACCCTCTGCGGCCCTCATGGAGCAAATCTGGCGCAGAATGGAACTTGCGCCTTAAGGAGGGGGTGATGTTATGAATGACCATATTTTCACACTTTCACATCTTATCATATCTTATCGGGGCCTTGTCTTATCAACCAACGGACTGTTTCATCATCTGTTTCGTCACCGATCATACTCCTGTTCATTACCGAAGCCGTACTCATGTCGGACACACGCCTAACACATGGATGACATCATACATGCCGATACCTCATGGATTCCCCATTGTATACACACCACCGACACTCGTAGCACACATGGTCGTTTCAGTATTATTACTTACATGCAGTTACCACTCGTATTTAATGGTTTCACGGACTAGTAGCATACAACACTGGGTCAAGGGCGTGGAGTTATCCCTAGCGGAAACACGTATGGACAAGGAGTCCCAAACACAGGCTTACTAGTATATAAGCAGTAGTGTAGTATCATTGTACTGTAGTTCCGATCTCGTTTATACACCTGGCCTAGCCTAGTCTTACGAACGTGAACGCTTTCTTCCTTAGTTCTTGCTGTGGTACCTGGTTGAGTCTCGTGGCTTAGTCAGTCGCTAACAGAGGCGTGCTTCCTCCCTTACTATCCTTCGGCTGAGGAGGAGGGCCATTTGAATTCTCTGCGCGAGTTTCCTCCGCCTTCGGCTGTGTGGACGACTTCCCAGCAGCCTTGCTCGTTGACTGCGAACCTGAAGGCGCGGCCGTCTTCGACGTCGACGCAATCGGGTCGCTCACGGGAACCTGGGTGTCAGGCGCAACTGGCGCTGAGCTCGGAACCGCCTCTTCGGGCAACTCCACAATACGGAAGTTGCACATTGGGTGAATCCCGTAAGCTGTCTTCTTTGTGTCTCCGTTCGGCAGGAATTCACTTATCAACTTGTTTGGCCAGTCGATGACGATGTCCTGACAAGGAATGGATGATTCACCAAACTCAAACATCTGTTCCTCACGGAGCAGCTGTTTCATGACACGCATTTGCATGTCATCGAACCGAATTTGACTGTCAGTCCTCTCGTCACCTTGAACAACCACATCTGATGAGACAGGCACAGGTGGCGCAGCTTCTTCTACAGCCACGGGCAGCCCATCGTCTTTTGCCTTGGGTGGGACATCTGCCTTCGGAACGGTAGGCGTAACATCTGCCTTCGGAACGGTAGGCGTATGCTTCTTCGTTGCATGTCGGCCACTAATCAGGCCAGACAGACTATCAGAGACCTCCGAGACACTTGGCGGACGCGATACTTGCTTCTCGAACGACCATTCCCACTCGCCCCCAAAGTCAATCAACTCATTCTGTAAGGAGAAATCATTCACCACTGCGGGCGCCTCATATTTCGCCTGGGTACTCGCTGGCCGGGGATCATCATAGATTGTCTGGACATTCGCTGGCGGGGCACTCGATAACGGCATGCTATAATCGTCTGAATTAATAGTAAGCCCTAGCCGTCGTCGAATTTCCATAATTGACACTGCTAGAGTAGATCGCGCCACGCACAAAATCTCCATGTTCATCGCTGCCGGCTGATTCGGATTCACATTCTCCAGAACCGCCTGCAAATCGTTACAAAGAACCTGAACAAGGTCTTTATCTTGGCCTGACAAGGCACGCAACTTACGCTCAATCTTAGTATGGTCGGTGATCTGGAAGTCGGACAAGCCGCCCAACGAATTATCTATCGAAGGCTCTGAGGAGATATCTGACCGTGCGTCACCTTCAGACGCGGATGATTGCGAAGGATTATCCTGATCCTTCGCCTTAGATTTTCCTTTGCGTCTACGACGGCTACCTGAGTCCCGACTCCTCGTCGAAGACGAATCGTCCTGATTGCCGTCATCAGGACGCGGCCAAACCGGCGCGCGTAGGGTACCAACAGGGCGCGGCGGGATTATCGACTCATCAACGGGGCTGGGCCTAGGGATACTCGTTCGAGGCACACTCCGCTGAGCACGGGCGGGCGTAGACACAGAAATCGGCAACATTCTATTGGGCCGATTGATAGGTAACGGAACCGGGCCCCCAGTTGTTATCCTCGTTAGGAGATCTTCGAAATCAGTACGCCCCGCAGGGCGCTGGGCAGCAACTCGTCGGTCATCATCGTGGCGCGCATCATCGCGCGACTTTGGGGCATTCTGCGAGGTGGTCCGAGCGGGCTCGAGGACAGTAGTCGACATCATCAACGAGTAGCTAGTATGTTACGCCTCGAGGGGCAAACTATACTGTTCAACGAATAGAACCGAGTTCACAATCCAACTTGGAATCTCGAGTAAGGTTCAAAAAAGTGTAAAAGGCCTTGTATGTTCACACCGGAGAACCAGAACCACGTAGATTCGTAAGGTTATAGTATGAACATAAAGGTAAAAGACTGAGGAGCCTACAGCTCCTGATTGTACTGTATATACTTGGTGGCTATGTAAGGGACCTACCCCCTTACAACATCCCTCTCCTCGTTGTACTTCTTGATATGTCCCACCCACACCAGGAGGATAATCGCCCGTCGTAAACACAACACCCTGCTTGTGTCATGGTAAGGAAACTCATCATCATAAAATTCCACGGGCCGCAGAGCTCAATCTCTCTGCGCTACTTGGATGATGAGAAAAGCAAGGGACGGCGCGCTCACCTGGGATCACCGTCCCAGAAAGAAGTATGTCCATTGTTGAATCACTAGCCCAACACCGATCCCTAAGAGTCAAGACTCACTTGTTATAAGTAGAAAATTTCACCCGATCCGGACTGTATATCCTATACCTCGAGTTGGCCGCAAGACACGCCGAGCGCCTCACTATGCGCATAACCCGGCAGCATATGGATTACACTTAGTGCCTTCCTTGCTCATCTACTCACGAGTCACTACAGCTTCGCAGTTCGCCTCACCGATCGTCTCCCCGCTACTACCTTAGTACCTACCTATATCCAAACACATCGTTCAGGCACAAACTTTAATATGCCACAAATGATAACTATGCGAGGGCGCAGATCAAAACTACACCTTGCGCTGCACAGTAAAGTCGGCTTGAAACAATGGCCGGCACCATCAGTCACATGACGCTATTTGCTGACAATGAACGCGGCCTCGCGACTTCATTCAGAACCACCACCATCACTAACAGCGCCTCCATGTAAGTTCCGTCTCCCGCATCATAAAGTCTCATAATGAAGCGTAGAAAAGCCATTGCAATGAATTCTCACCAGACTGTTTCTCGCATCACAGACGTCGTGCCCGCCAACTTTCTTTGCGACAATCAAACAATGCAGAAAATCGCCGAGTCCCAACTGTTGGATGAAAAGGCTCTATCATTGCTAGAGGCGAATCTTTCCGTGCTCGAATCGCGCCAACAGCATCTCAAAGACGAGCTGGCAAGCGTCGAACGACTCATTTCGGAGGCGGTCGCCGAGAAGATGCGTCTACGCTCCTCTATTGAGACCCATAAATCCCTCCTTGCCTATACCCCCGTCCGCGCCCTCCCAGGGGAGGTCCTGAGCGAGATTTTCCTTCATTACATCGCCATTTCCCAACCCACGCGGGGATCTGTTTTCAAAGAGATTGTTGCCTGCTACAGCATCCGTGCTCGTATCCTACAGGTCTGCCGTCGGTGGCGCACTACGGCTTTGGCTGATCCTCGTCTGTGGACCACTATCCCTTTGATTGGTTCAGGCGAACACTTCTATAACAACAAGGAATATGACGAAGAAGAAAAGTCATTCGCACATCCCATTATATCCGGAACACCTCAAGCGCGGACTGCATATTGGAAGGTGCTGGAAGGCAGAATCGAGCGAACATCTTCGCTGCCTTTGCAACTACTCTTTCATTACGACGATTATGGTAGCATTGGCCCGGGCAATCACGACGACACAATTTCCTCGCTGAAGACCTTTCTTCGCTTGTTCCCACGAGCAGACACCATTTCCCTCCGTATCGAAGCTTCACAAAGACTCAGTGAAGACTTCAGATCCTTCATGGGCAATGCCGATATTCCCCATACAGACGGAGTCCATACCGCCCGAGTTGATGTTAGCGACGAAGTGTTCGGGCGAAGAGTTGTGTCCGCAATACCAAATGTAGAGGTGTTAGCCACGACAGCAAAGACCATTGATCAGTGGTTCACTGGGACATCAATTGCTGGACATCGCCTGCGCAGTCTGCACCTTCTCGACCACTGGTCTGCCATACCGCTTGCACAAGTGTTGAATCTCCTAGAGCGCGCGCCGCTGCTCGAGACACTAAAAGTTGTTCGCATCTCCATTACTCCCTCTGTCGGGACCCTTCGTGCCGTCACCCATACGCGCCTTTCAGTGTTCTACATCTCAGTTCGTGTCACGCAGGCGGAAAACGATGCCATCTTCGAACATCTGACGCTCCCCGCTCTCCGATCCCTCTCGTTTAGGGGCGACAAGCAGCTCTGGCCCCGTCCGAATAACCTCTCATTTCTCCAGCGGTCCGGTTGCCTGTTGACGGAGCTTGCATTTTGTCATCACGTGGTCGATGAGCAACGCCTTGTGGCACTGCTCACAGCTCAGAGCCAACTCACCACCCTCCAGCTCCATTTGTTCGCTGATGGCATTCCAATGCCAATTTTGGAACTTCTTTCTACAAAGCCCAAGGGCGCCTCAGGTTTTCCTTTACCAGCGTTGACAAGCCTCGGGGTTTCCGTACTTCCACGGCAGCTAAAGGCAGTGAAACGGCTGATCCAGTCACGATCTGCAGCTCAAGCGAAGAAGTCCGGCATTGCGACGCTCAGCGAAGTGGACATCAAAGTACAGACAACGCAGAGGGGAGATAATATTAAGAAGGACGAGCATACAGTCCTGTTCCAGGAACTCACGAACAACGGCGTGGAAATACGGATTTATTACGGATATGTGTAGTATCAAGTGTCTTCTAATATTCGTTATAACACGTACTTCCATCGTCAGCTTGTGTCACTGTTTGCCTGTTTCTGACCGAGTTGAATAAAGTGACGATTAGCCATTCAGAACTCTGGCGTACGAATGTGAAGAAAAATGCAGATGATTCGTGTACTAGCCTGGCATCGTTCTCAATTGCACTCACAGGCCACACCACATAGCCAGTTAACCGATTAATTAGATTAGAGAGGGTACCTTGCAGGTACCCTCTTTTCCTTCCTCCGACACGGGAACAGTCAACAGAAGCGTCGCCATCAAAGGTGAATGATTGTCTGACTGATCCATCTGCGCATCTTACTCAGACAAGCACGCTTCTCTCACACGCACACACGCGGCGCCTATTTATGACGCTGCCCATCTCCCTAATCTAACCTAGGAATGGATAAGCCCCGGGTCTGCTTAATGTGAGTTTCTCCACTCACTGTAGTCGGCCACCAACGTTAACGAAAACCAGAGGCCCCACAGCATCTTCTCATCTCCTCGACCAACTAAAGAAACACGGGTACTCATATGGTTAGTGATTTCTTTATCTCTTCCACCTCGGCTCGAGTACTTACAATCGAAGGTCGAGACCTCAAAACGCATGTGGCATACGACTTTATCAACATCTCATCGTCTTCGAATCCATCACCGCCGGGCTACGTCACCGTACGCTCTGAGGACGAAGTCATCGCCCTCCTAGGGCTCTCCAAGTCGTCGTCGTCGTCGTCGTTACCACACATCTCAGATCTAGTAGAAATCACATTCGACGATACTACAAACTACGGGATGTGTATAGCGGGCAAATATGGGTGGTGTTAACTCCTTCCTTTTTACTTATCAAAACATCGCCGCTGGTGCTGCGCGTCCTCCAATACTAGATTCCGAATTACGGATTAGACGCCGGAAAGCTCAAGTTGTGAACGTACTACAGCTTCTCCAGGTCGAACAGTTCCCAGATGGGCCGTCCCAGTATCGTCTACACACTTGTTCAATGAATGGTATACAGATGATCAAGAACAACTGACCTGGAACGTCTGGTGGCGAGGGTCAACTCTAGCAGCGGTTAGGCAAAGTCGCGCAGTGCTCCAGCGCCGGCTGATCAAACGCTACAGCAGCGAAATAGTTGTTGATCAACACAACATCTATCATCTATCCGCTCACCAAAGTATCGTTCGTCTGCGCTGCAACCCAATATCTCGTCTGATAGCCCGAAATTGGACCACACAACACATCCCTTTCCTCGTTGTATTTCTTGATATGCCCCACCCGCAGGAGGAAAATAATCGCTCGTCCTAAACACAACGTCCTGCTTGCATCGCATGTCTCGTCGGAAGGAAGGTCATTATCATAGGACACTACGCCCGGAGATTGCATGATGAGCCCAATCTTTGCGTATGTTACTTGGATAACAGTTTCGCTGGGCACCGTCCCAGAAAAAAGTCGTTTGTTCAATCACCAGTCCAACACGACTCACTTGTTATAGAACACACCATGCGGGACGACGCCAAGGTGCGTCATCCCGTCCCACTGGGATCCTGTACCTCGAGTTGAACGGATGCAAGACACGCCGGGCACGCACCAGCGCAATCCCATCCTCGCGATGCCCGCTCATCGGGCGATCATATGGATTTCCGGCGACTTGCGCTTGAACGCAGGCTAACTACAAAATCTGATGAGCGCTGAAATCCATTCATCGTGTGTAGTAGTGGCTGGAAAGTTGATCGGCCTGGGCATTCATCAGCTTTTGTACACACTGTTCCGCAACGCGCACCAATTCAATGACACACTTCTGCCCGTCCTGATCTCCTCTCTCATTGTATCCTTCGCCACCTCATCGGTCAGCAGATTCACGGTCCTCCAATACTACAGATTAACTTCGCCGGAAAGCTGACGTCTGAACGTACATGGGAATTGGGCCACGACGAGAAGAAGAACGTGCCATATCGTCCGTGTGTCTTGGTATACTTCGCCAGATCGAACGTTTCCCCGATGGGCAGTCCCAGTATCGTCTAAACACTTGTCGGATGAATGGTATACCAATAGTCAACAACGACTGACCTGGTGGCGGAGGCCAACTCTAAAAGCGGTCAGCCAAAGCACACACGCGCGCCCGGCTGATCAGACGCTACAGCAGCGAAATAGTTGTTGATCAACAGTCACAGGACATCAGTTCATCTGTCCGCTCACCAAACGAATCTCTTCATCGCGCCAGCCACCAACGTCTGATGATATCCCGAGAAAGATGGACCACACAACACATCCCTTTCCTCGTTGTATTTCTTGATATGCCCCACTCGGACTCGCTCGTCCAAACACAACGCCCTGCTTGTGTCGTAATCATCATAAAATCCCACCGGCCGCAGAGCACAATCTCTGTGTGTGTTACTTGGATAATAGTGCTCAGCTGGGAGAATCGATAACCGATGGGCATCGTCCCAGAAAGAAGTGTGTCCTTGTGGGTGCTACATTTAGTTCAATCACCAGCCTAAAACTCACTTGTTTTTGAAAACACCACGCGGGACGAGCTCAAGGTGCGTCATCCCGTATCTGGACTGTGTATCCTATACCTCGAGTTGAACGAATGAGGTCGCAAGACACGCCTCGCGATGCGCATAGCCCCCGCTCATCAAACTGCATATGTATTTCCGGCGACTTGCGCTTGAACGCAGGCTAACCACAAAATATGATGAGCGCTGAAATCCATTCATCGTGTGTAGTAGTGGCTGGAAAGTTGATCGGCCTGTGCGTTCATCAGCCTTTTGAGCACGTTGTTCCGCGATGCGCACCAATCTACCCAACCTGATCTCCCCCCTCATTGTATCCTTCACCACCTCATCAGTCAGCAGATTCACGGTCCCCAACTGGTCGTCATCACCCCCAAGTCCCCAAGCGCTCATGGAAGCTCGTCGAACAGAGGAAGATCTTGGGATGTCGAAACTCGGTCCAATTCGATTATTATTGCGCAGAGCTTTCATAATTATACACCCGCTATATACACTGCGGTCCTGTCCATGATACACTCGACAATTGAACAAGTTGACTCGCCATATGATAACTACCCTCTGATGAAGGGATGCGCCAGCGCTTCTCTGGGTGTAATCCGCCTCGCCGGATCCAGCGTCAAGCATTTGTCCAAAAAGTCAATGAACGATACAATCAACTTGTTCTCGTCATCCCTCATCTTCACAGATGCTCCAGGCATCAAACGCGCGCGCAGATCCCTGCCCGGCTTCGATATATGCACCTTCTTCACCACATCCTGAGAAACAGGTCAGTTTGAATGAAAGAAAAGTAGAAAGCGAAATTACCGTCCCCAGCACTTTATCCCTCTCCATACTCAGAAACGCACCCATGTCATCGAAATAGACATCCCCAAATTGGGCCTTCTTGATCATCTTCGAGTTGAACCGCCCCTTGAGCTCCATCATTAGTAGGACCATATGATTGTTCGACCGTCCGGGAAGTAGTATCTTGCCCGTATATAGCTCGTACAGTGTACATCCCGCAGACCACACGTCAAGGGCCGCATCGTAGGGAGCACCGAGAACTACAGGCAAATATAAGCATATACGGCATCATTAAAAGAAGAACATACTGATTTCTGGCGCACGGTAAAAGCGGGAAACTAGATACGGAGTAATTTCGTTGTCGGATGCATCCGATGCAGAGCCCAGATCGCACAGCTTGAGCACATTCTTTGCTTCATTAACCTGAATGCACGTCAGCCCAAAACCGTCGAACGGAGGTGAAAACGAACCAGAATGTTATCAGGCTTGATGTCTGCGTGGATGACGCCAACCTTTTTCAAGTGGCTGAGGGCAATGAAAAGTTGGTGCGCGTAGGCTCTGACGGCTTTCAGATTTAGACCGACATCTTTACCAAACCGTTTCACGACCTCGCGCAGGTTCATGCTGATGAACTGTCAGATGAATGCAAAACGCAAGTACGACAGAGACGCTACCTCATATTCTCAAAGACGAGACACAGATGCCCACGATGCTCAAACGTGCGCTCTAAGCGAATGAGATGTTTCTTGTCGTCGGGATCTGCCTGCTGCAGCTTGTTCAAAATGTGAGCTTCCTTCAGCCCGGACTTGTACCTAGGTAGACATGAAAAAAAAACAAGATATACAAGAGCGACGAAGACATACATGGTCTCCTGGCATCGAATTATCTTGATGGCAACTTCCTTGTCTCCGCCGTCTGATTGCAAAACGCGAGCACGAACAACGTTTGCGAACATACCCTTGCCCAAAGACGAGTAAACTTGGTAGCGACCTCCATCAAGCTGTTCAGCAAGAACGACAGTATAATAACCCTCAGCGTCAGCTGCTGAATCTAGAGTTGCCGTAGCTATTACGGCTGGGGCGTGGGCTTTCTTCTGCAAGCAGGATTAAAGTAAGAGCAAACTAGGGACAAACGTTACTGACCACGACTTTCTTAACGTTCGTCACTTTGGGTTTTGAGGAAACAGCTGCGAACATGTCATCCACGTCTTCGTCTTCCTCGACCTCAATTTCTTCTTCTTCCATCTTGACGTCTTCGGCATGAAAGCGTTTCTGCTCGTCCTCGCGCCGATCCATACTGGGGTCATAGTCACCTGCGGATATTTGTGCGCCTTCGTTCCCGTCACTGCGATGCTCATCATCCCGCTTGGCAATGTCAAAATTGTCCTCTGGCCCAGGCGATGAAGAGACTTGGCCTATATGCAGTATTAGTACCAGTCAAAGAATAAGCAAAAGACGTACGAGTAGCAACGCCGTTGGTTGGCAGCGGTGTATCATTGGTGCTATTCGGTACGACATCAGAAAGATTGGAGGAAGAAGGAGGCGGTAGGACCGCACTGCTAGATTCCGGAGCTGGGCTAGCATTGTCCGTGGCTGTTTTCTCACGTATAGCGCGCCACTTTTCCTGCCGTGCACGTCGAGCAGCTTCAGGATCAAACGGCTCTTCGGGCGGCGGCAGCTCAATCTCTATCTCGGGCACTGGCTCAGCGGGTGGTGGTGAGGGCGTCGGAGGCGATGGCGTGGGCGCTGATACTGGCGAGGTCGGTATTCTGCCCGCAAGTCAGAAGGAAATGATGGAAATGGCGAAATACGCACTCTCCCTCTTCCTGCTCATCGTCTACCGGCCTTGGCGGCGTCGGTCTATGCTTTGGAGACGAGCTTTGAGGTAAACGCTGGCGGTCCCTGCTCCGCGGGCGATCCCGGTGTCGCTCGTCGCTGCGTCTATCATCGCTCCGCCGGCCGTCTCGGCGTCCGCTATGGCTGTTGCGCCCACGACCTCTAGGGCTTCCTCTGAGATGGACATCGCGCCAGTCCCGTCCGTCATCCCGCCTTTCATCTCGAGCCCGCTTGCTGCCTGTATTATCTCTGTCCTCCCATGAACGCTTAACTCCTGCTGAAACATTAGCCATGGTGGTCGATAACGTGGGTTTTACAAGACACCGCACGATGGGGAAGACGAAATTATCGCGCTGGTGTTGGTTGGGCGTCGTTGACGTCGGTAATCAACCTGAGACTGGCCCGTGCGCATGTTTGGTCGCTCCCAAATGCAGTAATCACCGCCGACCGAGGGATTGCATTTCCTACTTCATGATAAAACTCAGTCTGACCTCTGTTCGTCCTTCCTCCAGCCCACGATTCACAGCGATATGCTGGCTCGGCTTTCTTGAATCGTCCGACTCTGGCTGGCTCTGGCCTCAACCGTGGTTTGAGGCAGGACATGGTGGGAGCATTCGCAGCTCCAATCTCGCTGCGTTAAGTGTATACGAACCTGTTTACCCTTTTATCATTTCAAAACTGGGATTACTCAATGCCATGCCGTCTAGTGATATGCAGCCCGATGGGCAGCAACCCCGCTCCTTAAGCATACCTGACCGGCCACTCACACGTACCCCTAGACACCAGAATGCTTGGTCCTGAATATGTAAGGATTCAGATTCTCCCCAAGTACGTCAAATTTGACGACATACTTCAGCAGACAACCAAACTTGCCATGGTTCTAAGGTTGTTTACGGTCTCAGGCATGTGAAGAGTCAAGATAGGCCGCAGGCTCTCTACGTCACATAGACGACGGACTTGATAATGGAGTACATTATCACGTACTCGTTCTCTGTTCCCGGATGCAATGTTCCTGAGAAGCGAGCGTACTTCGGCACCATTCAATAAGTCGACTGGGCGACGACTATTATTCCAAGTGTGTATCGTATCCCTCGCCAGCGAACTTGTCGTAGAAGAGCTATATCTCGGCGCCCTGGCAGCTCAATGAAACGCCGAAGAGGGATCTGGCACTGAAGTAACGGCGGCTGAACTAAGGTTTTTAGTGCACAGATGAACATCGTGTAGGAGCCCGGGACGGGAATCGGGTTTTGGAGGAGCAAGCTGGAGCATTTGACGGCGGAGCTTGGGGGATCAGGCGCCAAGGTTGAAGGACGCAGTCGACGCCGGGTCAACGTGTACTAGGAGAAGATGTCGTCTAGAGATTGTCGCACTCTTCAACTCGAATGGGCATGGTTAAAAATAATGACAGCGCGCGTTCAAACTAAGTCTTGAATAGACCGTTTAATCTACATATCTGTAAGAGATCCGGATCGCCATGCCCTTGTCCGTAAATGCCTTGAACAGGGCTGTGTGCTCGTCCTTCTTGATATCCTCTTCGCTCTGCTTGGTCTGTACATCAATGTCCACTTCTACAAGCGTCGCAATTCCAGACGTCTTCGCTTGAGCTGTAGATCGTGACTGAATCATCCGTTTCACAGCCTTCAGCTGCCGTGGAAGCACGGAAACCTTGAGGACCGTCAATGCTGGTACATGATAGGCTGAGGCACCCTTGGGCTTCTTAGAAAGAAAGTCCAGAATCGGCGTTGGAATGGGTGCACCGCGTCCGACTGCGTCATCAGCAGAAAAGTTGAGCCGGAGGGTTGTGAGGTTGCTTTGAGCTGTAAGCAGTGCCACAAGGTGTTGCTCATCAACCAGGCAATGACAAAATCCAAGCTCCGTCAACATACAATGGGAGCGTAGAAGAAATGAGAGGTTACTTGGACGGGGCCAACAAAGGGGCTTGTACTTGACCCTAAAAGAGAGGGAACGGAGAGCGGGGAGGGTCAGATGTTCGAAGACGGCATCATTTTCCTCTGCCGTTACAGAAGGAAGGTGGAATGTCGACAGGAGCGTATGGGTAACGACACGAAGGGTCCCGACAGAAGGTGTAATGGAGATCTTCGCGAGCTTGAATGTCTCAAGCAGTGGCGCGCGATCGAGGACATCCAACACTTGTGCGAGCGGTATGGCAGACCAGTGGGCGAGAAGGTGGAGGCTGCGCAGGCAATGTCCTGCAGCGGATGTACCAGTGAACCATTGATCAATGTTCCTTGCTGTCGTGGCTAACACCTCTACATTCGGTATTGCGGAGACAATCCTTCGCCCGAACACTTCGTCGCTAACATCAACTCGGGCGGTATGGACTCCGTCTGTATGAAGAATATCGACATTGCCCATGAAGGATCTGAAGTCTTCACTGAGTCTTTGCGAATCGTCGATATGGAGGGAAATGGTGTCTGCTCGTGGGAATAAGCGAATGAAGGTCTTCAGCGAGGATATTGTGTCGTCGTGATTGCCCGGGGCAATGCTACCATAATCGTCGTAATGAAACAGTAGTTGCAAAGGCAGCGAAGAGGTTCGCTTTATTCTGCCTTCCAGCACCTCCCAATATGCAGTCCGCTCTTGAGGCGACCCAGATATCATAGGATGGGCAAATGACTTTTCTTCTTCGTCATATTCCTTGTGGTGATAGAAGTGTTCGCCTGAACCAATCAAAGGGATAGTGGTCCACAGACGAGGATCAGCCAAAGCCGTAGTGCGCCATCGACGGCAGACCTGTAGGATACGAGCACGGATCCTGTAGGAGGCAACAATCTCTTTGAAAACAGTTCCCTGCGTGGGTTGGGAAATGGCGATGTAATGAAGGAAAATCTCGCTCAGGACCTCCCCTGGCAGGGCGCGGACGGGGGTATAGGCAAGGAGGGATTTATGAGTCTCAATAGAGGAGCGCAGACGCGTCTTCTCGGCGACTGCTTCCGAAATGAGTCGTTCAACAACTGCTAGCTCGTCTTTGAGGCGACGTTGGCGCGATTCGAGCACGGAGAGATCTGCCTCTACCAAACAAAGAGCTTTTTCATCCGACAGTTGTGACTCGGCGATTTTCTGCATTGTTTGATCGTCACAAAGAAAGTTGGCCGGCACGACGTCCGTGATACGAGAAGCATTTTGGAAAGAGTTCATCGCAATGCTTTTTACGTTACAGTCAGAAGATTCCACGAAGCAGAGAATGATGCTTACATTTATCGGAAGAAGGTGGTGTGGTGCTGAAGAGAGTCCGTCAAGGGCGTCCATTGTCAGTCATCGGATCGTCGTGCCGCCATGCCGGTCATTGTTTAATTAATTTTGCTACCTTTGCATTTTCGCTTTCGAGGAAGATGGTTGTCGCGCTCATTTTTGTGTGTTCTGCCCAGAAATTCTCCCATAGCTTGCGCTATCATTGGTCTGCAGCATTATTTGCCGTGTCCGCGTAACGTGCGCGCCCGTGTGGTCAAACCAAGCGAAGCTACGTCTACCATTGTACGATGATCACCTCTCTACATTAGCTGGGGTATTTCTGGTCTACTGGGCACCTCTTGATTCGCATCCCAAAGTAAGTTAATACTATCTTAACCCCGCACCGATTTCATTTTCATCCTAGTTCCATTGTTATCAAAGAGTCTACTACTGCGCGGCTCGAATTGTAGCTCGTATCCAGTTCTACTGCCGATTGAAGGGCAAACACTCTTTCCTCCTTAGATGAATGACCATCTCCCGGTTGTAACTTTGGCTGGCAAGAACTCGTCTACAAGTCCCACTCACTCTGCTGTTCCTCATGACATGATGGCTTTCTACCGATGTATAAAGTTCAACCTTCAATGTCTTCAGTGCTCTCCGCCAATAATCGTTATCGCAGAACGACCTGCCAGCGAGAGAGCCATTTTGGATGCACCGCGGAAGACCGTCTGATCTGTGCTCAAAGGTCTCTCTGCTTCCCCTCTGTTCGACTTGAATGGGCATGGTACAAAAACAAGCAATTTTAATCAAAGCGGACGTGATAACAACGATTTAAATACGTTGTTTAGTATATATATCTGTAAGAAATCCGAATCTCCAAGCCCTTGTTCATAAGTGCCTTGAATAGCGCTGTGTGCTCGTCCTTCTTGATATCATCTCCCCTCTGCTTTGTCTGTACTTTGATATCCACTTCTCTGAGCGTCGCGATGCCGGACTTCTTCGCTTGAGCTGCAGATCGTGACTGGATCAGCCGTTTCACCGCCTTCAGCTGCCGAGGAAGTACGGAAACCCCGAGGCTTGTCAACGCTGGTAAAGGACAATCTGAGGCATTTGTAGACAGAAGTTCCAAAAGTGGCGTTGGAATGCCATCAGCGAACAAGTGGAGCTGGAGGGTGGTGAGTTGGCTCTGAGCTGTGAGCAGTGCCACAAGGCGTTGCTCATCGACCATGCATCCACGGAATGCAAGCTCCGTCAACGTACAACCAGACCGCTGAAGAAATGAGAGGATACTTGAACGGGGCCAGAGCTGCTTTTCGCCGCAAATGAGAGGGATCGGAGAGCGGGGAGCGTCAGATATTCGAAGAGTGCATCGTTTGCCGCATTTGTGACATGAGGTGAAAGGGAGAGCGTCGAAAGGAGCGTATGGGTAATGGTACGAAGGGTGCCGACAGCAGGAGTAATGGAGATGCGAGCAACTTTCAGTGTCTCGAGCAGCGGCGCGCGTTCTAGAAGATCCAACACTTGTGCAAGCGGTATGGCAGACCATTGGTCAAGGAGGTGCAGACTGCGTAGGCGATGTCCTGCAGTGGATGTACCAGAGAACCACTGATCAATGTTCCGTGCTATCGTGGCTAACACCTCTACATTCGGTAGTGCGGAGACAATTCTTCGCCCGAATACTCCGTCGGCAACGTCAACCCGGGCGGTGTGGACTCCGTCGGTATGGGAATGTCGATATTGCCCATGAAGGATCTGAAGTCTTCACTGTGTGCTTCAATATGGAGGGAAATGGTGTCTGCTCGTGGGAACAAGCGAATAAAGGTCTTCAGCGAGGCAATTGTATCGTCGCGATTGCCGATGCTACCATAATCGTTGTAATGGAAGAGTAGTTGCAAAGGCAGCAAAGATGTTCGCTGTAATCTGCCTTCCAGCAGCTTCCAATATGCAGTCCGCTCTTGAGGCGACCCAGATATCATAGGATGGGTGAATGACCTTTCTTCTTCGTCATCCGTGCCTTCCTCGTCATCCGTACCTTCCTCGCCGTCCGTACTTTCCTCGTCGTCATCGAAGTGTTCGCCTGAACCAATCAAAGGGATAGTGGTCCACAGACGAGCATCAGCCAAGCCGTAGTACGCCACCGACGGCAGACCTGAAGGATGCGAGCACGGATGCTGTAGCAGGCAACAATTTCTTTGAAAACAGATCCCCGCGTGGGTTGGGAAACGGCGATGTAATGAAGGAGAATCTCGCTCAGGACCTCCACTGGGAGGCGCGGGCGGGGGCATAGGCAAGGAGGGATTTATGAGTCTCAATAGAGGAGCGGAGACGCGTCTGCTCGGCGACTGCCTCTGAAATGAGTCGTTCGACGCTTGCCAGCTCGTCTTTGAGACGCTGTTGGCGCGACGCGAGCACGGAAAGATTCGCCTCTAGCAAGATAGAGCTTTTCATCCGACAATTGTGACTCGGCAATTTTCTGGATTGTTTGATTGTCGTAAAGAAAGTTGGCCGGCACGAGTCCGTGATGCGAGAAGCATTCTGTTGAGAGTTCATCGTAATGTCTACGTGTGTACGTCAGGTGTGTTCAGGCAGGCGGGAGTTCGAGCTGACCTTTACTGCAGTGATATACGTTGTGGTTCAGGAAGAGAGGTCCCGTTGGCAATAAACTCGATCACATGACCAATGTGTCATCTCGGCCGCAATACCTCGGGCCACTGTACATTCTAAGCCGAATCAACTTGAAACTGGTTTAGTCGTATACTGAATGCATCACAATTCTTATCATTCCAAGTCATGGCAACGCTTACGGGCCAAAGTCATCGTGTCTCTCAGCGGTCCGGGATCCGTAGCTCTCCTTTCATCCATGATGCGGGTTGACGAGGATCCAATCGGCTCCGGTAAAGTCTAGGAGGAAGCCGTCGCATATGATAGGCCTCCAGGACATACGTTCACAATGAGGCGTGTAGCTGCTTATATCTTCGTGTGCCGTTTTGAATAAATGTTTTTATCCAAGCTCAAGGATGTCGTCCCCACATAGCACAGTTCTAGAATGGCTTCTGAATGGCTTGAAGCAGAACGAGGGAAAGTGGTCATGGGAGCCTTCAGGACAAAACAGTGCCGTTATGCTCACCAGTGACTAAAACAGTGGCGCGCGACGCGGACTTGGTGAGCCGCTCAGATGTCATCGACAGGTGCCGCGGCCATCACTGCTCCCAATAAATAGGATATCATCATGGTACTCCTCCGCCTTCACCGACTAAGATCGTCGCGCGGCTCGCCTCTACCGCTGTCGACCGCAGCGCCATTACTTACTGACACCTGTTACTGCAACTCTACCGCCATTGACTACGACTCGCCCACTATCACTACCAAACGTGCGCCACCCATCCATTTCTCCGCCTGCTACTCAATATACTTATCCTCAACCAGGCTTCTGCCGCCACAACTCGAACAGAGCCTATCATAAAATCCAGTGTCCCAATCGTGTTCGAGGCCCTGCAGCAGCGCGAACAGCATAATGAGACGTCAGAGAGGAAGCTGACGGCGCTGAAACGACGGCTGGATTATGAGGAGGTATTTAGGGCGCCGATGAACAGCGTGGAGAGCCCGGGACTAGAACCTGACCGCGGATCCAGGGAGCAAGCGCCAAGGTTAAAGGACGCAGTCAACGCCGAGTCACCGTAAACTAGGAAAAGATGTCGTCTAGAGAATCTCGCGCTCTTCCACTCCAATGGGCATGATTTAAAATAGGCAATGAATATGACAGCGCGCGTTATAACTAAGATCTAAATACACTGCTCAACGTACATATCTGTAAGAAATCCGAATTTTCAAGCCCTTGTCCACGAGTGCCTTGAATAGGGAGATGTGCTCGTCCTTCTTCGTGTAATCCCCCCTCTGCCAACTTATCTGTACTTCAATGTCGATTTCTCTGAGCATCGCAATGCCGAACGTCTTCGCAGATCGTGACTGGATGAGCCGTTTCACCGCCTTCAGCTGCCGCGGAAGTACGGAAACCCTGAGGACCGTCAACGCTGGTAAAGGAAACTCTGAGGCGCCCTTGGGCTTGGCAGAAAGAAATTCCAGTATTCGCATGGGAATGGGTGCACCGTCTCCTTCGCCATCAGCGAAAAAGTTGAGCTGGAGGGTGGTGAGTTGACTCTGAGCTGCGAGCAGCGCCACAAGGCGTTGCTCATCGACCCGGCATCCACGAAATGCAAGCTCCGTCAACATACAACCAGACCGCTGAAGGAATGAGAGGTTACTTGAACAGGGCCAGAGCTCCTTGTCCCCGCTAAACAAGAGGGATCGGAGAGCGGGGAGCGTCATATGTTCGAAGAGTGCGTCGTTTTCGTCCTTCGTGACATGACGTGAAAGGTAGAATGTCGAAAGAATCGTATGGGTGACGGCACGAAGACTTCCGACCGAAGGAGTATCGGAGATATCAGCAACTTTTAGTGTCTCAAGCAGCGGCGCGCGATCTAGGAGATCCAACACTTGTGCAAGCGGTATGGCGGCCCAGTGGTTCAGATAATGGAGGAGGTGCAGACTGCGTAGGCAATGTCCTGCAGTGGATGTACCAGAGAACCACTGATCAATGTTCCGTGCTATCGTGGCTAACACCTCTACATTCGGTATTGCGGACACAATTCTTCGCCCGAACACTTCGTCGCTAACATCAACTCGGGCGGTGTGGACTCCGTCTGTATAGGAAATATCGGTGTTGGCCATGATGGATCTGAAGTCTTCACTGAGCCTCTGTGAAGCTTCGATATGGATGGAAATGGTGTCTGCTCGTGGGAACAAGCGAATGAAGGTCTTCAGCGAGGAAATTGTGTCGTCGCAAGCGCCGCCGATGCTACCATAGTCGTTGAAATGAAAAAGTAGTTGCAAAGGCAGCGAAGATGTTCGCTGTATTCTGCCTTCCAGCAGCTTCCAATATGCAGTCCGCTCTTGAGGCGACCCAGATATCATAGGATGGGCGAATGTCTTTTCTTCTTTGTCATCCGTACCTTCCTCGTCGTCATAGAAGCGTTCGCCTGAACCTATCAAAGGGATAGTGGTCCACAGACGAGGATCACCCAAAGCCGTAGTGCGCCACCGACGGCAGACCTGAAGGATCCGCGCACGCATGCTGTAGGAGGCAACAATCTCTTTGAAAACAGACCCCCGCGTGGGTTGGGAAATGGCAATGTAATGAAGGAAAATCTCGCTCAGGACCTCCCCTGGCAGGGCGCGGACGGGGGTATAGGCAAGGAGGGATTTATGAGTCTCAACAGAGGAGCGTAGACGCGTCTGCTCGGCGACCGCCTCCGAAATGAGTCGTTCGACGCTTCCCAGCTCGTCCTTGAGACGCTGTCGGCGCGATTTGAGCACGGAAATATTGGCTTCTAACAAAGCTAGAGCTTTTTCATCCGACAGCTGGGACTCGGCAATTTTTTGCATAGTTTGATTGTCGCAAAGAAAGTTGGCGGGTACAACGTCCGTGATGCGAGAAGCATCCTGGTGAGAATTCATTCTATCGGCTTTCTACACCTCAGTTAGGGGCCTCTATGAAGCGAAAGACGAAGCTTACATTGATCGCAAGGAGGCTCCTAGTGGTGGTTCTAAAAAGAGTCGCGTGCCTGTAATAGCGTCATGTGACCGGTGTGTCCTGCCGACCCCGGCCATTGCTTTGAACTATGCGGCACATCGGTATTTCGGCACTTAGTCTCTAGATTTAGTGGGATTTTACAGTCCTTTGGAGCTACGTGTACGATCAAAGGATTGCATTGATTCTCCCTCTGTTACTCTCCTTTCCCCCAGGGCCATATCATAATGTCTCTCAGGTCTTCGTCTGTTGCAACCGGGAAAGACGATTGTGTTCATTTGTCAGTGTCTTAAACATCGCACCAACTTCTCGCGTCTGTCTATGCATGTTGTGTTCATGTGGTGTTCGCTATTCTTGGTCTGCACCATGAGTCACGTCAAACCCAGAATCTCTCGCGCCCCGCTGGTCAAAGGAAGCGAAGTTACGTCAAAATCAACTACCCACCCTAGTACAATGATCACCTCCCCAGATTCGTTTTGGTATCTCTAGTGTCTCTCTGGCCACCCTAATATGAAGGCTCGTTTCGAATCCCAAAGGAAGCTGATATCTCTTTACCGCTCCTAATCCCGCAGACGAGTCCCGGTACGATGAGTGGCGGAAGGAACTGGCCCACCGGGATGCTTTCTTGAAAGAAGAGTTTGCAAATCAAGGATGATATGAAGGATGTTATAGATTCGAAGGGTATCAACTGTCATTAACTTTGTTGGCCTTGATCACGGGAACCATGTCATCCTCTCCCCCCCTCTATCTCGATGTGTACTTGTCCAAATGGAGCAGGATAAAGGAAGCTAGGATGTAGTCCACCACCGGCATTCCGCAACTCGTGATGACCAAACCAAGTTCCTCCTCCGATGGCTGCCCATACGCAACCGGGAAGCTCATGCTCACATCATCCGCCCAGCAGAGCGCGACCCCGTATCGTTCATGGTCCCGCCAATGAAAACGTCCCAGCGGGGTGTCCATCGCAGTAGCCTTTCTATAAAATATCGTGAGTTCGGTGAAAACATGATCGTTAGACTGGACCGCACATTCCATTCTCGAAATTCAGCCTTTTCAGAAAGTCTCCGCACATCATTGTTGTCCCTCGCAGCGTAACAGAGGGGGTCCTCCTCTCCAGGAAAGCAATAACCGACTGCATTTGTAGATCATATAGTTCGATGGAGTCGCAGGGAGTCCCGTTGTGGGCGATGATGTATGCTGGAATTCCAGTAGAAGCCAGGTTAATGGTAGTGTCGTACACGTTTCTATTGCTGAACGTGAACACTGATGGAGGAGTGGGGTTGGCTAGAGTTGTGATACCGCACAGTGAGGGTCCCATGGTAGCGAGCGCGTATCGTTCAGCGAGCCCTCTTGTATGCTGCATTTCCAGGACCATATTTCCGGCAGGCCTCGACAACTCCGCGATCTGTGGTTGCCAGCTCTTGCTCGACGTCCCTGCGATCAGCAGCTCCGGGAAACAGGGAGATACGGTCTTAATACCAAAGTGGTTTACTCGAGAGAGACAAAAACTGTATTGTATTTTAGTTGCCGAGAAGACTGTCGAGAGATACCATGTATGGCACGCCTACTTGGGAAGAGAGTCTGTACAGAAGTGAGCACCAGAAGGACATTATCCCATGTTCTGCCGAACTCCTTGGTACGTACATAAGATGGATCGGCCATGACCATACGCGCTCCCCGAAGTCGAAAACAAATAGCTGTTGATCGACATTGTTCTGCAGAATCGTACGCGGCCAACGGAAATTGAAAACGTACCTGAACCATCAAATGCCCATTGGTGCGATGCGCAGATTCAACTTGCTAAAAGGCCTGAAGGCCACTCCTATTGGCGATGCTTCCGCCTTGGTTGCGAGTTCGTGTTCGTAGTAGACCAGGCTGACCATGGTGGTAGCCGTTGAAGCTATCACCGAAGCCAGTCCCTGTACACCCAGGGATCCCCGACCGATAAATCCGATGAACGTGATGGGATTGAAACTGGGATCGATGTCCCTATAGTCAGCATCGGGGCCCACAAGACATTGACGACATTCCCAACCTTGCTCATGATCAATCCTGTTTCCAAGAAAGCTGCGTGTTAGACCGGTGATTCAAAAGTCAAATACAAGCCTTTCATCGATGAAGGACACCGGTATCACGGTCTCTCGGGATGACCTACACAACGCCGTCAATCAGATTACTCCAACAGTCCAAATCGACAAAGTATACACACCGTTACGTATGAGAACTAGCCATGTTTCGCAATATACAGAGATGGAGATAAGCGTTTTGCTGAGACAATTTCCCACGACACCGTGCTTGACCTGTACAACGAAACATTAATCCGACATCAGTTCCCTAGCTGCGCTATCGTAGATCTTTAATATGCGCCACGACGCGATGCGCTAACTCAAGGAGCTACGTGGAAACGACGCGGCCATTTCAGCGCCCAGTAAGTCACATAGCCGCAAAGCTGAGCGATGTCAACGAGAGCGCCCGTGCAGGTGAGATATTAACTCACCTCTCTTCAGGTGTCCCTGCACCGATGCTAAACTTCCAGATGCGACGCAACTATTTGAGATTCCGAGAAGTGCGGGTCAGTGACCCAACGAGGCGAACGACATATTTGGTCTGAACCCCCTTGAGAATGTACCGTCGGCACTCCCACGACGAAAGTGTACTAGGAACGGTCATATTCTTCAAAGTCAGGAAAGCGCAGTCTTCCGACGTGACAGACAATTGAGCCGCTTGACGCACCTCAAACGCGCGACAGACGCGTCGAAGATACCGATTCGTCGCCCATCAGCGAGTGATTGTACGCTTGAAATACTGGTCCGCGTTCATTCACTGTCGAACTTTCCAGTCGACGCGTTGGGCGCGATTCTCAACGTCACTGGAATACGGTTACAAGTGATGTGTTCCACGGAATATGACGCCTTTCGAGGAGGGATACATGCTATCATGATATTGTTGTATACCTCTGACGGGCAAGCTGTTCCGAC